>JAAOAQ010000660.1:0-53914 GCA_013396025.1 Fusarium phyllophilum
CCCCAGCGATGGATCAAACAGTCTTCCCAGCAGCAAGTAGCTCAACAAACTGCTCTATCCTCTCCCTCCTCGTCTCGCGCCTCTTCGCCGTCTCCAACCTCTGAATCAACCCATATCTCTTCTTCCTACCCAACCCCCTCCAAAACTCCCCCGCCGCTTCATTCCCCTCCACCGCTCTCTCAAAATCCTCTGGCACAACTGCACCACTCGACGATGAATACGCCCTCTCCCATCTTCCATCTTCCCTCGCTGCATCAACCTCCGCCAGCCCAGCAGGTTTCATACGACCTGTTTCCGTCAAAACAGCAACTTTGTTAACGTTGCGCTGGGACCAGAGACTTTTCTTCCGACGGGGCGTGAAGCGCTGTATGAAATGGGTGGCATCGAGGGATTTGCGCTGGCCGTCGATCCAGCCGTAGCAGAGGGCTGTGTTGAGGGCTTGGTCGTATGTTATTGAGGGGATGGGGGAGTGCTTTTTGGCGATTTTGAGCCAGAGACCGGTTTGGTTGGTGGAGTGGTGCTGGGAGAGGTAGGATTCGAATGAGGATGGGGTTGGGAAGAGTTTGGTTTCTGCAATGGTTAGGGGAGAAGTCACAGGTGCTGGGAATGGGGGTTGAAGACGGGTGAGTCTTTTGGTGGTTGATCTTGTTGCTCGTGACATTTTTGGTGTTTGTGAGAGCGTCATGTTTACGGTTGAGGTTGGGATGAGGCTGACACAAGATGATCACAGAAGGATTACGCTAAGCCAGTTTCAATCAATAGACCCCAACAGCCTGTATCTTCATTTTTTTCTACTCCGTGACTATTTTTGCAAAGCCAAATATTATTGTATACGACAAATATTGATGGGGTTTCACTTGTCCTCCAGCTACGGCTTAAAAAGGTTGGGAACTCAGATCTATGTAGGGTAGCTCAAGACGCGTCAACATCTCGGAGAGAACAGCGATTCCACCGCACGTGATGGGAAAACCTTCACAATGAGCCCTTCAGTGGTGGATACCCAGTGAGAAAGTCTCGATTACAATATCGCAGCATCTTTTAAGTCTCATACGAATTGTTTGAGAACGATGCCAGTGGTAAAGAGACCATGTCTTCAATGTAAAGGTGAGATCGTCGCGTCAGTGGCTAGATGCGGGGTGCTGACTGATGCCCAGAAAAACATGTCAAATGTAGGCAAATTCACTGAACGAAGCAGATGATGACTGATTGATTATAGGCGATGAAGGACAGCCGAGGTGTCATCGCTGTATCATTAAGAACTTACCTTGTGCTCGACCTGCGAAGAAAACTGTCTTTCGGAATGCATCAACTGGACCTTTGACGAATCAGACTTGGGTCAACAGTGAGATTAGAGATTGTAAGTTATTGATCAAAGATACTATCGCAGCTAAGAAAGGCATTAATTATTCAACAGTCAATACCAACCCGCAAAGTCCACTAGAAGGAGGCGCAGGTGCATCTTCAACAACCCCAGCAAATTTCAACGACCCTACAGAGACAACTTACAATGAACCCCTAAGAAACAACCCAGCATTCCCCGTGGCAAACACATCAGCTGGAAACTCACCTAGCTACCCTTCTTCGCCATGGCCAGGTCGATCACCCACGGACCTGCCCAGCACCTCGAGCGCATACACCGCAACCCACGACCATTCATCTCCGTATGGTCCACCGCAAGATCATGTTCCTTCTCCCCGATCACACCAGCCGTACAGTTCAGGAGAGTCAACGAAATTCCCTCTTGAAGATCCGCAAGAAGCGTGTTTGCTTCGATACTTTGTTGAAGAGCTGTCACATTGGGTACCGATCATCCAGAGGTAGTGGATGATAAATGCTAACGTGATCAGCTTGACCTGTGCGATGAGAGACGACATTTTCAACTCATTGTACCCCTCCGTGCTCGACATCACCCACCACTTCTCTACGCGATATTCGCCCTCTCAGCGCGCCATCTAAGCCGATTGCCAAAATACAAAACACCACAGGGAATTCTCTACCAAGGCCAATTACTACCCAAACTCACACCCCACGACGCAGTAGAATACACGTTAAAATGCATCCCCGCCCTACGAGACTTTCACCTCATCCAAGACGACGAAAAACTCGAGAGCATCATCGCCACAGCTGGTAAGACTCACCAAACCCCCACTAACACTAGCTCACGCTGAAAGGTTACAGTTATTCTGCGGCAGTTGGAAGAGATCGACGACGAGGAAGATCAAGAGCAGGAGCGGAATCAAAGGCGGAACGCAAAACCTCAGGTTAATTTCCTAGCTATTATAGACGCTGTTTTGCGAAGTCCACCGTCGCGGACCCTCTTTGGCCGCCGATCACTTATCCAAGCGGCGTATTGGATGGCCGTTCGCCAGGAGCTGTACCACTCGTTTACAAAGCGCCATCCACCAAAGATGGTTCTAGATCCAGAGTATGGACATGGTGCGTCAAAGGCGAATAAGATTGTTCTTCACACGGCGCAGGTTGCGAAATGGCGATGGGCTGATGGTTCCGAACAAGAATGGCGTATGTACTACCCTTGGTTGATTAACCGTGTGACTAACGGGTTCAGTGCGACTTCAGAAGCAGGGTGAGGTTCTGGAGGATGAAGCACGGAGGGAGTATCAGCCGTTCTATGTACGACCAGCAGACAGGTCGAATGGAGAAATATTCCCGATAATCTGGTACTCGTCCGCGCTGGAGGTGACAACCATGCAGCTGAGTATCATAGCGAAGATGGTGCTAATGGCAGAGAATCCCTTCCTGGGGTAGGTCAATCTAATTTACCTTGGAAGAGATGGTGATCCACTGACGTCAAATCAGGGGAAATTCATCGACACGTGCGCAGTGGAGAGAAATCGAAAATCAGGTACGGCAGATGATACTTGATCTATGTGGGATAAGTCTCTGCCATCCGGGATGTCCACCGGCTCTTGTGCACGCTGCGTTTGGGATGGAGTTGTACGGGGACTTTTTCACGGATTTGTATGAGAGGAGGGCGCTGAGGGGTGTAGTTGATAAGTTTCGAGATGCGAGGGCGTGGCCTGTTCAGAACCTGTCCAAGATGTTTGAATGAGCAGCAGGATTACTATTCAGTATCGGCATTTATTTCTTGGCGACGGCAGTAATATTGCATCAATGAAACCCTTCAGGCGCGGAACTCTTTTCTCCCGCGACGGCGTAAATTGAATTGAAGTGACCACTGTATTTTTTATTATTACCGCTGCTGAACCCGCCAAGTCGCACCGATATGTTTCGGCACTGAAGTGTAGATCCTTTCCACTGTGGAAATGGATTGTTTTAATGGCCATGGCCCCTTGACCAGCTGGTGCAAGGATTGAGGGTCGTAGTCGGTAAGATCGTGTCAGAAGTGACAAAAGAGTGGAGATGTTGTGATCTTCGGAGGGTTTGTTCAAGATCCTTGTTTGTGTTTGTTTGTCTTACCAATAGTCATTGTGATAAAAAATTACTTTGCTTTACTCCGTAGCTGAGGAGCAAACATCAAGACTCGGTGATTTTACTGGTGCGAGGTGCGGTGCAAATCACTGGCCACTTTTCTCAGTCAGTGCCGATCTCCCCCACAGCGCAATCTCCTGACAGCTCACAAGGTGTCGAAGCGGGACGGCATCTACTCCGTACGGGACATCGAGAGCTAGCTGTGCCACCGAAACCAGGACAATTGAAGTAAAGTCTGCAATGCCACGCGATACTGTCGTGTATTCTTTCTAAAACCTGTACTCACAAAACACCGAGTCTGGCTGCACAATCATCTCCTGCTCGTGCTACGGAGTTGGCTGAGGTAGAGAGAGGCCAAAACCCAAAGAACCGGTAGTCGCTTATGACGACGAGATTGGGCTGATCATTTCTTTTTTTGATGCCCAGGCTATTCACGTCAGGCCCTGGTTCTGGGCCGTCATTTCAAGGGCCCGCGATTGCATCTTGCTCGGGTTATTGAGATCTACAACCGATCAGATTTGAGGCCTCACTCACATTTGTCTGGAGTGATGGTCTGTCCTCTCACGACTTCTCCTGTGCTTTTCTTCGCTGGGCGCTAAGCATGCGCCTCTTGCAATAATGTCACGTCTTATGAAAACGGCTTGCGGTTGGACGGAAGTCACCGTGTGTCTCGCAATTGAGGCTGGCTGGACTAGCCTCCACCAACGATGCAGCCAACCCAAACGAATTGATGCAATGCAATGTGATGGTGATGGCAGGATGCGACGTGATGGGAAGATCTACTTCAGCTCTTCGTTTATCGCGCTTGAGTGGGGGTGACGCCGGGGGATACTCCCTGACTCCAATGCAACATCATCACGCAAGCAATCCTCTTCTTTTCTTTTGTCCACGATAAACACGCGATGAAAACTTATACAGTGATTGATTGCAGCCTGCAAAAAAGAAACTTAGCGCCGTCATAACCTCAAACGCAAAGCGCCAGGAACCAAACGGTAACCTAACCTAAATCACAGTGGATACAGTACAAGCCCCAGTAAAGCATGCATCTGTGTCTCCCTACCTCCAGCACATGCTCATCACTGCAAGGGAGCCCGCAGAGCACAACACCAGACGCAAGGGATGGCGACGATAGAAAACGGCGGTGATGAACTGCTTCCCCAACCGTTTTAATTCCCATTCTGCACGGCCCGCCTCCGCGATACAAAGACATTCAAATCCAAACGCAGCCGTTACATGTTGCGGCCGTTTGGACTTACAGTACGAGCCTTGGGGGGACACAAGCTTTTCGTGCTGCGTTTCACTAACGAACTTTACTGGCGTTTCTCTCACTGTGGCGTAAACGCGGTAAGCAATCATGGCGCATCGCAATCAATCAAGGAAGAGAAGAGAAGAAAAGAAAAAAAAAAGACTCAACGTGGACAAGTGATATCAGTACAGGAAAAAGAAATGTTACACTCATGGCTGAACGGATGCTGAGCGTTGCGATGCAAGGGCGTTTGGATCATCGTCACGGTCGCTGACGATGAATCAAATGTTGGTCACACAGGAGGATCCTTGCCATAGTCGTCAATGTCTCAAATCGCCCTTACGCAAAGAAGCAAAAAATACCCCAGGGCCAATGCATGGCAAAACATCACAGACGTCGACCTACGTCGATCTGCAATTTCATCTCGCGAACCGGTCTGTTCACGACCCAATATCCCTTAGTTCTGCTGTCAGTCTGAGCGAAGTGGACATCTCTCTCTTTTCTCGTGAATTTATCCCGAATTGCGGGTTGGATCTCACAGGGGAGGGGCAGCCTTACCCCAAGACGGGCCAAGATCACCGGAGGTCGGGAGCTTAGACGGCACTAACCTGGCTTTCCCGAGCAAGTCCTAGCCCAAGCTCAGGTCAGGTCAGTTACTGGGCGTGCGCAAGGGATGGCCATTATCTGGGGGGCGTGTCTTGCTACATCACTCTCTCGATCTTCTTCTTTTCACTGCAAGAGATTTCTTAATCCTTGTTTAGCGTCTGGACGCTTGGGGATTCACACTCGATTAACGTATTACTATATATCATCGTCATCTCCGCTTTGTGCTCTCTTGCTCTCTCGACCGTTTTTGTGTTGCGGAGACTCGACACATTCCTTTCCAAACCACGTTCCTTACAAACAACACAATATATTTCCCTATTCCTCAATTCAACGCCTCGAAATCATCGACATTCTATTTTCCTATCACGCTGCAATGGCCGAAACCGAAAAACCCGAGGCCAGATTCGATGGCCTCGGCATCTTCTGGATCGTCTGGACTTTTGTCTGGACCTTCATCGTCGCGGGCGGCATGGTCTTCCTCTGGAGACGTCGCGACATGCCCATGCTGCGAATCCGAGACCTACCGCTTTCCTTCGCCGCTATCATTCTTCTTCATATCTACTGGGGAGCCATTCAGACCGGATATGTGTACTTCCCGCTATTTACACCGGAGGGCGAGTTCTGGATCATGAGCTTGTACTTCCCCTTTGGTATCGCCTTGTTCCACGCTTCCAACAGCCGTTTCCTACATGTCGCGAAGCAGCAGAAGGAATTGTTTGCTTCGGATGATAAGGCGCCTTCCAAGAGTCGTGTTAGACCTGGTTCGTTGCTTGGTCGCTTTCAGGCGCTTGATTACTCCAAGAAGATTCTTGTTACGGTCGGATTGGGAATGGTAGTCCAGGTGTGCAACTCATCACACATATACACGGCGATGCTAACATATGCAGTTCATCCTCACCATCATTATGTGGTGCTTATCTAAGAAGTTCCATCCCTCATGGGGTGTTGCCGGCACAGAGGTTCATCCCGGCTCCGAGGAGTACCGAAAGTCTCAGGTCGGAAAGGGCTGGGAATGGTAAGCATACTCCCCCTCGATCTGACCCCATCGCGATATGTACTGACTCTCTCTTGCAAGGTGGCCCTCTGTATTCTGGCAGTTCCTTTGGGCATGGATCGTCGCCCCTTACATCCTCTGGCAGGCCCGCGGTGTCAACGACACGCAGGGATGGAGGATCCAAACCGTCGCATGCTGCATTGCTAAGTGAGTTATCCCTTGATCAGGGCCAACACCATAGACTGACCGAGACACTCAGCCTCCATGCCACTCCAATGTGGCTCATCGCCTTGTATGTGCCCGCCATGGCACCCGTCAATTACTACTGGATTCCTCCTCAATGGTAAGCCACCTACCTCAGCAAGGCATCCCTATTAAGAAACATCCCCGCTCACTGTCGCACAATAGGCTCGCCATTTCCATCATGGCCATCGAGATCTTTACCATCTTCTGGCCCTGCTGGGAAGTCATCCAGCACCAGAACCTTCGCCAAGAGACCCTTGACTCCATCGCTCAATGGCAGCTCAACAAAAGCGCAGCGACCAATGGTGCTCGATCTGTCGCTACTGGATCTACTACTGTTGCCCCCTCCGCTCTAACGTCCTGGTCAAAGGACGGTTCTGTCAAGAGCAGCGCATCTGGTGAGAGTATCCTCACCATGGAAGCTCTTGAGTATGTCCTTGAGCGTAACCCCGAACCTCTTCAGCAATTCTCTGCCCTTCGTGACTTTTCGGGAGAGAACATTGCTTTTCTACGAGCTGTCGCTGAGTGGAAGTCTTCATTACCGCCTGCTGTGCGCGACCCAGAGAAGATCAAGGAGCCATCAGTGCAAGAACTCGTCCGCGAGAGATTTAACAGCGCTCTTCGCATTTACACCGGCTTCATCAGCTCTCGCGACGCAGAATTCCAGATCAACCTGTCATCGCAACAACAAAAAATATTGGAAGGCGTCTTTGAGAGTTCTGCGCGCATCCTCTACGGCGACAAGAAGCAGGTTGACCCAGCGTTGCCATTCGAGACATTCCAGATGGTAACAACACCCACCAAAGTCAAGTCCTCAGCTGCATCATCACACGGTTCCGAAACAGGTATCATGGCAGCTGACTCTGTCGCTGATACTGGATACATGAGCGACAAGGCTATGTACTGGGGTGACATCCCCGAGGGCTTTGATGCGACTATTTTCGACGACTCGGAGAAGCACATCAAGTATCTTGTGCTCACCAACACGTGGCCCAAGTTTGTCAAGGACCGACGATGCTCAATTGACTCCAATGATACCCTCGAGGCAGGAAACGGAATCTCCATGGCTAAATGATTTGACTGGGTAATTTAACCTGAAATTTACGGATTTATTTATGGGATGGGAGTTTGGTGATTTACAAGTGATTCCCTCTTTTTATCTTCACTTTTTTACCGGGAAGGCTTCTTGGATACTCTATGTATTTATTAATTAAAAACACGCGACTGCATCGCCAGTCATTCTTCTCCTTGCTACTCCTCTCTTCTGACTCATTCAGCACCATGCGATTAAAGTGAACGTGTTCATCTGCCGTAGCTTCAATCGAGGGAATGGCATTTACCGGCCCCTCTCGCCCGTGCCCGCGAAGAAAAGCCACAGCGGGCTACATTACAGGGCATTTGACCCTAAGTCCAGCGTGGATTAGTGGACGATCTAGCCTGCGGTCTCGTCCGTCGCAGCCTACGTGGCGTCGATATTCCGCTTTGATCCCTTATCTCCTGCAGGCCGAGTCACAATCACCGTAAGATGTTAATTACAAGCCGTCACGCATTTGCGCTTGTAAAAGTCTGAGCTCAGAAAAGTTAATTCAAGCCCTCCTGCATAAGCGTCAGGGGTTTTCGCGTCAGCTTTGACATGGAGCTTTTAGCGTTATGAAGATCTTCATGGAGACTAATTATCCACTTCCACTGATCCGATGCGTGCATGCTTGTGATTTTGTTTTTCGTTGATTGTTGGCGCACAAGGATTAGAGATTGACGTTTTGCTTCTTGCTGGGACAATCGAGATCTTGATGTGAGATCCTTTTGTGATAACCGATCAAAGGTAATCGGGTGTCACCGGTGTCTGTTAAATGGTGGAAATTATGGGCGCTATCTTAGCGGCCGATAAAACGTGGAGGGCCTTGCAAGACATATTCATCGCTTGAAGTCTAGACTCGAGGGTGAATTATCATGTCATTAATACGAGACTGCCGCGTATAGCGCCGCGGTGGAATCAATTTTGTACGGTAATGGTTCATGGTTTGATATGTTATATACAGATATAGCTCTCGGTCCGTGAAGCAGAATAAGGCGAAGTGAGACAAAACCCTCGTCAGATAGACCGATAGCGGCGTCGCTACTCTACACTAATGTCAATTCTATATCTCTATTCTCGTATTTTGCAAACCTCATTCCCTCTCCGCGCATTATCCCATCCATAAAGCACTCCCCTACCAAAGCATATCTGCCGTGTCCCTTCTCCCTGACCACGAACGGCACTTTTGACCCGTATAGAATCACCACCAAATCTCCCCTCTTGGCCCTCATAGGCACGTAGCCGACCAGCCCCATATCTGTGCTCGCAAAACGTCTCGACTGCGCTATTGCCACAAAGAAGCCGAGTGCTTTTATCCAAAAGAGCTGTTCCCCTCTAGCGTAGTCTTCAGGAAACACATCCCCTATAAGCGTCAAACGAACAAAAGACGTAGAAATCTCTCTCATGAAGGCGGAGTATTTGCTTCCGACAGATATGTCGCCGAATAGAGTGCGGAGAAATGGCTCCCAGGCCGGAGAGATCGAGCCATTCGGTAAGGGCTTACCATCTGTAATTGTGGTCGTGAAGATGCCCTCAGCCTTGGGGGCGGGCCCAATGCCTCGTGCCAATCCTTTCGTTGCTTCCAGCCAGATGTCTCTTGCTTCTTCAATCATTCCTCTGTTGACTTGAAGTTGTTCATACACAGAAAGTCGCCCGCCTCTTCGCCCGGGCTTACTAAAACTGCTGGACTTGTCTTTGAAGGTATGCTTGCCAACAGTGTGGATTGTGTCGACTATACTACCCTTGATATGTAGTGTCCCATTATTGTTCGATTCCCGTACTTCCAACGGAAGCCCGGCGCTGGCATCAAACCCTGAGTTCCTGAATATAGACCTGGTCAACCCTTCTATTGGATCAAGCTTGTTAAAGTCTGGGACCCACGATGGGGACGGCCTATTCGACTTGCCCTTCTGCGAGCTCGTCCCAAGGACACAAAGGCTGCCCTTATGTCTGATTTCCCAGAGGACAAAGTTTCGGTAGGCATCCATTGGCGAAATCTCGTAATCTGGGTTTAAGAGGCCACTTCCTGTATCTTCTAGTGTGACGCCAAGCAAGCCGAAGATCTTGTCATGAGGATATGTGCACTTGTATTTGCGGCTCATCAAGACGAGGTCAAGTAGTCTAGAATCATCTTGACCTTGAATTGGGCGTCCAGTCAAGAGCGGACGATAAAATTGCTGGCCCAGTATATAGATCCTGGGATGACGGTTGTTCCAAGCTGACCTCATCAAATCTAGACTGGAGATGGTGTTGTATATCGTATGGTACCCAGGCACTGTTTTGACGGAGGACTGGTAGTACTTGATGGCATCTACGACTCTTAGAAACCTGACCCAAGAGATCGTCTGATCACCACATATGACTTGTGCATGCTTTGGTATAACGGCCTCCTGGATAACCCAAGTGCGTTGAAACCATGGTCGGTTCAGCAAATTGACAATTGGTTCCCAGTTGAAGTTTTGTTGAGTGATGGATTTCATCTTGGTCCAGCTGTCAACCCAAAAGCTGGCCATGCCAACGTTGGAACTTAGGAGGAATTGTTTGAGGTAGAGACGCGTGAACTTCCAGTCAAGCCAACGCATCGACTCTATAGCCCCTTGAACGGAAGGGTCTGATCTACCGAGATAGATGAGTACTTCTTGAGCTTGAGAGTAGATTTCATGCATTAGCATGATCTGCTTTGACTTCTCATTATTATCGGACTGGTTGATGCAGAGAGCGTCAATCCATAGAGTCCGTTTTTGCCTGGGGTGCCGCAAGTCCAGCAAAGCATCATAGAGATTCGCCTTCACACCAACTGTATGTCCCGAGCAGCTCAACTGAAACTCAGTAGTATCAGATCCCCAGGCGTAAGAGAGAGCCTCGAATCTGGTCCTCCACGACAGCTCGGCGTTAACTAACTGGCATTCCAATGCTTCCTCGCGTGTTCCCGGCTCCAAGATAAGAAGTCGAATTTCTTTGTCGCCAGTGATAGGTTGATACAGCTTGTTTTTCGCTCTTTCATTCGGTTGTGCGAATTTTGTTGGTATCGCGCGGAAAATCGTCGATTGGGCAACCTTCGTGAAGACGCCATTGTCTCTGAGAGGCTCGTATACATATGAGATAAAGACTTGGCCCCAGGCAAGGGCACCGACAGATATCCATATTATTTTTCTAAATGCCGTCTTTGATCGCGGGCTCTTAGTACGCTTTTGATCCGAAGTCTGCGTTGAAAGCCATTGATGAGGCGCATGAGGATGTAGCCGGTGCAGCAATCGAGGCTGAGCATGCGCTGCGCCTCGGACACCTCCTAAAAGCTGGCCTCTATGTAGAAACATGACTGTCCTTTTAACGTCGCTAAAACACGTTCTCGTGAGTATTCATTATTCAGATTCGGGGCCGACGTGTGATATTAGTAGTTGGAAGTTTGGTGTCTGACGAAGATTGAAAGCGCCTTGAGTAAAGCCCACGGAAGGGCTGAGTCGTTTGACAATGCGCTGTGATTGGATGACCTGAGACAGGCTGACTTTCAGCTGAACTGCACTTCTGTGTGTCATTGTCTTGTTACACTTGTTGCCAGATGGCGTCGCACAGCCTCATTTTGCGCTACACTAATGGCAATGACTTATAGAGAAAGATCTACCCTGTCTTTCTTGTCTGTTGACCCGTGGCATGCTCTGTTTCTCTTCTCATGTTGTACGGTAGTTCGCGGCCATAAATACTTCTGCTGCTGATACCCCGCATTGCCTAACAGAATGCCTTGCCAGACTACGCAAGGGAAGAAAACTCCGGACCTCGATCCTAAATATAATAAAAGAGACTGAGAGAATTTAACCTTTTTATTTCAAGTATAAGTATTATTCTTATTAAGCAAAATTTCTTTAGCAATAGCCTAGCTCAGCAAGCAAGCGTCCTCGT
The DNA here is from genome assembly GCA_013396025.1 of Fusarium phyllophilum. NCBI lineage: Eukaryota > Fungi > Ascomycota > Sordariomycetes > Hypocreales > Nectriaceae > Fusarium > Fusarium phyllophilum. The sequence goes on from JAAOAQ010000660.1 coordinate 11,512, forward strand.
ATTATCCACCTCAGAATAATGCATAGCGTTCGACCTCACTACGTGGTGAGACAATGTCCAGTCCCCTGAAGCTCCAAGCCTCCTCAGCAGATTCAAAGCGTCGACAAGTGAGTCGTCGATAGCACCGGGTATTCGGGCTTTCATTTGCAGGACAGATCCGCCTTCGTGGAGTTCATAGTACCAGCACCAATCGCTAACCTCTCTGAGTTTCAACAGCTGTGCTTCGGTGTTGGACGCGTTGTCCTTTTTGTGTAAGAAGACATGAATCCATCGTACCTCGGTGCTCATTTTACGTATGGAGAAGAATTGGATAGTAAGGCTGCTGGTTTATGTTGGGGTTTGAGAGGAGAAGTTTGCTGGTAGAAAGTGAAGAATTTATACTTCTGCGCTCTTTGTGATTCAATGGTTCAAGGGGATGTGAATAAAGGTGATGAATTCAATCACTGAGTGCCACAGTCAGCAGTGACAGTTTGATACATGGCAGTGTTACTGGGACAGCTATCTCGACTCTTTACACTCAGAAAACAGCCGAGTCAGTCAGTCACTCATACAGATATCTGCAGTCACTCACTGTCACATAGAATGATGATAGCTTGGACATAGTCGCTTTTGCTCCGAGTATTGCTGTAGAATGTCATAGTCGGCAATCTAAGACAAAGAGGCTTGTGTAAATGTGATAGTCCAGCCAGATAACAAACCCCAATAGCCGATCTTCAAAATCATTCTCGGCCATTCAAAACTCACATGAGTACATCTCAAATGCTGTTTTTACCAAGAAAAGAAGCCCAGAGTGGCAGAGGTAGCCTAGACAGGCAGGTCGTGTAATGGGGTTGTCACGTGCGAGTCAACGGAGTGCCGAGGTCAACTCCAACCATGACCATAAATTCACGAGATTGCAATTGAGAGAACAGTTCTGTACCCAACATCAAATCAACCCAACATCATGTTGCCAGAAAATTATCTTCTTGCCAGTTCCTTGACCGCAGCCATTCTCTATGGCGTCAAAGCTCGTGCGAGCCCAAGCTACTCGCGTATGATCACCAAAACCCTCGCAGTATCTCTTCTCGCGGTCCTCGTCAAGATTGTGGATGGGCCGACATACCTTCTCGCTGCACTCAGCTTTGGGGCGCTGGGCGATGCGTTTCTTGCTTGGGATTCAGAACCGGCATTCCTGGCTGGCCTTGGCAGCTTCTTGACATCGCATCTCTGCTACATCACATTTTTCTATCAGACAGGTGAAAAGAGTCTTGTTCTGGAAGATCAATCACGCGTCGCTATCGTTATATCGGCTATTTTACTTGGTCCAACGATGTTGGCACTCCTGATCCCGAAAGTCAACACCGAGCTTCGTTTACCCATTCTTATATATACCTGTGCCATTCTGGGCATGATATTCTCAGCTTTGACGATTAATAGCGATAAACTCGCCCTGGGAGCTGTTGTGTTTACAGTGTCTGATACAATCTTGGCTTCTGGGAGGTTTCTTGTGCCTGCGTCGTCCTCACATCAAATCTGGATGGATTATGCCGTTTGGGTTCTCTACTACACGGGGCAGTTCATGCTTGCGATGGGAACTTTGGAGCAAGCTAGTATACAATTAGGGCACTAGCTAAACTGGATCAAATGGACGTTGGATGTTACTTCGGGAAGAGAGACAGTAGCTATGAAGTGACAAAAGAGAGGATGAGGCGCATGTTTCAACACTTCTATGGTGTAATTAATTGGACAAGGCATATTCACGATACAACCCCCCACTCGTTTGGATCGATGGCAAACTTGAAACTCTGCTTGAGGTCAGGATGTGTTCTGGGGATAGTGGAAAGGTGTCACAGCTTACATCCAAATTCGCTTCAGATTCAGCGCTGTCCTTGTCTTGCATCGATAGTTTAATGATCCACGTCTTCTTTTCTTGTAACTTTACAACAGTCTGGAGAAAGTTAGTCTCCATCATCTTGGTAGAACTGGGAAGACCTACATTTTCAATGGAACCAGCCGTTATGTACTTGAAGATCGTGACTGGCCTCTTCTGGCCCATTCTGACGACCCTCGCTATCGCTTGTTCTTCGATGGCTGGGTTCCACTGCGGTTCAACGATGTGAACCATATTTGCTTGTGTAAGAGTGAGACTAAAGTGGTATGAGTAATCGAAGATCTGGAAAATAGAGTTAAGCTTACCCGACTGCACCAGTGTTGATAGATATGAGAAGGACTCGAATCGTTGGGTCCTGGCAGAACTTGGTGAGTAGCTCTGTTCGGCCTAGTAGCGGGTTACGTCCGTCAACCTGAACAAAAGCAATTCCTTCTGCTCCCAATATCGTTGCCAGTATATCAAGAGTATCTCTCCAGCTCGAGAACACAACACTATCCGAGCATCAATATTACTATAAGAACTGAGCATCTTGGAGACTTACCTCTTGGAACCCGCGTCCATGCATGATTTTTTTATGTTGTCCACGACTGCTGACATCTTTGAAGATTTCTGTTTCAACTCATGGCCCGATTGTCTGTAACAGTCGCCTGTAGAAGGCTCCGGTGTATCGATATCCATCATAGATGGTGTTGGAGATGGTGTCGGCCGAGGTGAAGGCGCCAAAGAAGAGGCCTCGTCGTTTATCTCAAAGTAAAGCCGACCGCAGATAGGACAGCCGTCAAGGCCACCAACGAGATCAACATTTCCAGTCTTTTCATCACAAAACTCGCACGCTGGCTCTGCACTCGGTGACCTCGAGGCCTTTCCCTTTGACTTGGGCACAGCCAACTGATTCGTTCGTTTTGAGCTGGGGCTGCTGATCGGAATAACTCCATGATTACAAACCCTCCTGAGCTTCATGATTGCCGAGAACAAAATGTTGGACTTTTTGGAGTTCCCTTCTTTGCCGGCCATCTTGTCAAAATCTTCCTTGCACTGGTCTAGAATGCTCGTAAACATGAACTTCTCAGCTTCGGTGGGCGTCACATCGACCTTCTGCATGGTGCTGGGCGGTAGGTCGAGCTTTTCTTGCGTTCTTCGTAGGCAACACGCTTTAAGCATAAACTTCAGGTTTCGAGATTCGTCGAGTCCGTTTGATAAGTTCTGCTGTTCCTGTCTAAAAGGCTTGACTATGTGCTGCTCAAACAGTTTGCTTTGGCAGAAGGGCTCGAAACGCAGGAACTTCAACAGTGATCTGAGATCATCAAAACTATTCTGAATGGGTGTTCCGGTGAGACACCATCGAGTTTCACTTTCAAGAGCAGTTGCGGCTTTATGCAGCTTGATTGACGAGTTTCGTATTTGGTGCGCTATAGACATATATGTCAGAGAACCGTCAGTCAACTCGTCACATATCTAGGGCCTTGCCTTCATCAAGTACAACCCTCGACCAGTTGATGGAGTTCAGAATCCCTTTGCCTCGATTGTCTTTTTCTAGGGTGTGATATGTCGTGAGGACGATGTCATGACCGAAAAGCAGTTCTCGTTTCTTTGGTCGCGCATCTCCGTGGAAAGTGAGTGTTCTAAAGGTTTGGGGTTGGAATCGGCTACAGATAATTAGATTCGTTGGAAAAGTTCCTTCTCTGAGTTATTCTCACCTCTCAATTTCATTTTGCCATACATCCAGGACCTCTTCGTTTTGTCAATAGGTATCCAGACGTCAGTCGATTATATTGAGGATCGGAACATACGTCTAGATGGTAAGACAACAAGAGTCATATCCACCGGTGAATGGTGCGGAGGGTAACTGCTGCCCATGCTATCGCTAGAGAATGACTCGCCCATTTGCTTTGAGGAAAGAATCGCACTCAGCATAGTCAGTGTCTTGCCGAGGCCCATCACGTCTGCAAGTATCCCGCCACGGCCCGATTTTTCTGGATGAGATAACAAGCTAAAGAGAAAGCCCACAGTCAGTTACTTGTACGGACTCACACAGACGTCAACAAATCATACCTATGATGGATCGACATAAGCATGTGCCTGTGCGATTGTGTGGCTACCGCCTCGTCCTCGCGGCCAAGAATGAACTCGACCCCTTTCAGCTGATGCCTATTATGCTCAAAGTTAGTCTGTGTGAATGCGTGCCAGTTTTTCAACGGACTGCTTACTCTCTCAATTTCGTGTTAACCAGGTACTGGTTCAGAATTTGTTGCAAATTATCAGCTCCACTGCCGATTACTGTCATGTCTTCGGCCCAACCGTCTAGGGAACCCATAACCTCCTCGACTTCCTGAGAAATCTTGAATTTATCGTCGCTGTTCTGAGCGCTTGATCCAACTAAGTGTCTAAGATCGGTCTTCTGAGTAGTCGGGTAGAAGAACTGAGGGTTGATGTATGGGATGCCAGGTTCCAGGAATACAGGATGCTGTAGATATGTGCGATAAGTTCCAATCTCGGATAAGGCGTCATCAACTTCGTCAATCGAGTTCCTAGAGCCGTAAATGTTGACTGAAATGTCGATAGCTAGGCCCTTTCCAGATTTCTTCCGCTTGCCACGAAATACATCGACCGCAAGGACCGCTGCAAAGGACGTGTCTCCAGATCTCTTGGCTACGATCGTCAGAATCGCAGCTGTATCGCAGTCCAGAACCGATCTCTTCTTGGAATTGAGTCCCCCGTCACCAGCCAAGTAGTAGTTTCTTCCATCAGGGTCGATGTTGAATGAACAATACCTTGCCCACGGCTGTGTCTCATTAGGCATCTGAGTATGAGGATTCAGCAGAACCTGGGCTCCACAGATCTATGTATCATAACGTCCAATGTCAGCATTTGAGGATCCGGGGGTTCGCGGGTCGCCTTACCGCTCCGTAACATATCCTTTCCTCTCCGAACTCCTCTTCTGCAATTATTATGTCACCACCAATGCCACTTGTGTCACTCGGCGAGTCTAACTCCAGGCCAGAGTAAACAGAATGGGGAGAATTTGTTCCATCGAAGCAAACAGCCTGCCTTTGGGCATCTCTGTACGATATGCTGTTTTCGGCATCATTTTTGGAATCTCTTCGTCTCTTCAGAGGTCGCGTCATATTGGCATAGATAGCCTCAGAAGCTTTTTGACCTCTATCTATAATGGGACAGGGTTTAGGACCGTCTTGTGGTTTTGGCCCTCTTTCTTGAGTAGCGGTCAAGCTGAAAAAGCCTTGCCAATTGGTTTGAGACACCAGACAGCCCTTTCAATCAGGCTGTGCTGGGATACGCGCCGAGAATTACAGCACTGCCCCGCTTGTCATACCCCAGCAGCTGATTCTTCACTCTTGTTGGCTGGAGTTGTCAGCCACGAAACACGTTGATCTGCCTTGGGTTGAAAGTGAGGCGACGTGCATATTGTTTGCTGATACAGGGCAAATACCTAAATACGGTTCTTTCGGCTTCATCTTACGTCTATCAACAACCATCGAACGACAATCTATAATGGCTACAAATCAACACGCCAGCTTCGAAAGGTCTCTAGACCTCTTTCGACGAGAGCTTTCCGATGTTCAGATCAAGCAAATCAACGGAGTCAACCAGAAGACTGTTACCGATACTATCCAAGAAATTCAGTGCAAATTAGGGCGCAGGGATGGCCTTTGCAACTTGACTCGAATCCAGAGATTTCTCCACGCTATGGAACATATTGAGAAGCTTGTCACAATATTCCTCAACGCCAGTGATTTCGTGGCCTTCATTTGGGTAGGCTACGTTGTTAAATACCTCCGCCTTGATACTGATGATGTACTGTAGGGTCCGATCAAGCTGGCGCTTATGGTCGCCACTACTTGGACAGACGCTATTTGGCAGCTGATTGACGCTTATGAAGAAATCGCAGAAGCGCTAGGTAATCTTGCCTTCTTCCACAACCTCATTCAGAGTAGAGATCACTTAAAGTTGGTCTTGGACGATTATTTCTCCGATATCCTTCGATTCCATCAATGCGTTCTTGACGTCTTTTCTCGTCCAGGTTGGTACACTCGCCCCTCTGCATGTCTTGTCTGCTGTTAATAATTTGGATCAGAATGGAAAAGACTGTTTAAATGGGCTTGGGGAAGCTTTCGCCGGGAAGTCAAGCCTATTCTCGAAAGTCTCAAACGAAAACAGGCTCTGTTATCAGACGACAAGCTGCAATCTCATGCTATCTTGAAGGAAGTCCAAGACTCTGGCCAGTACGCTAAGGATCAGTTCAGTAACCTTCAGACCAGTCTCGAAGATATAAGGTCTACTTTAGCTTCTGAGCAGTTGCAAAGCAAGACACTGCAAGCACAAGAAATGAAGACCTACTTGGAGAGTAGACTGGACGTTTCAAAGTCTCGAACTGATCTTCAGCTAGAATCACGGGATCCTGTCGATAAAAATTCTGGCATTTGGATTTTTTCTAATCCAATTTTCAAAAGCTGGGAAGGAGGAAAATCTGCAGAGAAAAGGGTCTTGTTTCTCAATGGCTCCCCCGGTTCCGGTAAGTCATCTCCTTGTTTGCAATTCAGGGATTGTCTGTAGACTCACCAATCGACAAAAAGGCAAGTCCACTTTAGCAAAGACAATTATTCGTCATAAACAGAGAAAAAAGGCTGCTGAACCCCCTGGACGGAACTTACTGGCTTATTTCTTCTTCAAACACGATGCGGCCGACCGAAGAACAGCTCGGTCCATGCTCCAACATCTCATCATGCAGCTTGTTAACACAGATGAAACTTTGATGAGATTCGTCTATGACAGGCTATCCACTACAGAGTCCACTGAGCTTGCCGATCTGAAAAGCCTCGCAAGCGAGTGCCTTACATCTCGGCTCTTGGCAACACTTGTCCTTGATGGACTAGACGAGGCAATAGATAATGAACATGAGGTTTCCATCAACTGGTGTCTAAACGAACTTTTACCTGCTGCCAAATCGCGCGGTTGTAGCCTCAATGTCCTAATTTGTGCACAGAGGGACGGACGGCTTGATGCGCTACTGTCCTCTCATGCCCAAATTCGACTTGACAATGTTGTTGGTCACCAACATGACATCGAGCAATTCATCAAAGAGCAGGCTGTGAAGATACGGGCTAGGTTCTCATTGACGCAGGAGGAAGAACTAAGCTTGATTTCGAAGGTGTCAGACGCATCTCAAGGTATAATGACAACCCCATCCTTCAGTTGGTGCGATATTAATCAGATTTAGGGATGTTTCTCTATGCCCGAGTAGTACTCGACAACCTCGCGGCGATGGATTCCATACAGGAGTTTGAAGATGAACTAGAAGCCGATACATTCCCAGAGAATCTGGAAAAAGCGTGAGAAGACAAGCGATACCCTACGGAGTGACGTCGCTAATATAGCTAGTTACAACCGAATCGCTCAACGCGTCCTCAAAAAGCATGGCTCTTCGCGCCACAATACCGTAAAGAGGATCCTAGGCTGGGTTATTTGTTCTGCAAGACCCCTTCGATGGCGCGAGATACAGTCAAGATTCTGTATCGATGCAGAGAAAGAGACTTGTAACATCAGGAATCTCCGACGGGACACCTGTAAGAGCATATGCAGCTCTTTCATCGACGTAACGAATTGTGAGATGTTTCCAACTATTGAATCGGAGCAGGTCATTAGCATGGTCCATAAAACAGCAACCAAGTAGGACTAGACACCATCCTCACCCCTTCGACGCGAGCTGACGTGGTCATAGATATCTAGTCCACAATGACACGGTTAATCTCCTGCAAGAGCATATAGATATGGCCCTCTTTTGTTGTCGCTACCTATCCTCTCGGCCCTTCACTACAGGCAATTACCAAGACATCAGTGCTGATATCCAGTCCGGATATTCTGGGTTCCTGGACTATGCTGCTGCTCATTATGCCGCCCACATCAAGAAGGTTGCGGAGATTTCGAGAGGCTCATCAATGAAACTGGAGTCTGTCAAAGCAGCAGCAGCTGAATTAGCAAAAGCACATTGCAAAGAGGCCCCAGCCGAAACAGAAGACATTGATAAGGAAGCTCAAGACCTGAGCCTGGTCATTCAAAATAATGTGTGTGTTGTGCGAAACCTTATCGGTCTGAAAAGACAGAAGTCTGAAACCTATGTTTTTTTTGCCACCGAGGGGCCACTCAGGCACAAGTGTCATAAGATTTCATGCTCCAAGTTTGCCACGGGATGTTCGAACGAAGCTGCACTCAAGGAGCACCTATCAGTACATGAGAGGCCCTTCAGGTGCCCTCATACTGACTGTTTTGCGCATATAATTGGCCACACTTCTCAAAAGCAGCAGGAAAGCCATAATAAGACCTTCCACCACACTACGACTGGAGTCAAAGTCACCTTTCCTACTGGGTCTAAGGCTAGCGAGTGGAACCTTTACGAAGCTTGCAAAGCTGGTGATCTGGACGAAGTTAAGAGATTCCACCGTGAGGGAGCTGATCTTAAGGTTGCTCGCCTAAAGTATATCACGCCCCTGTGTGCTGCTGCTGAGGCTGGGCATGGACCTGTTTGCAAGTATCTCGTCGATCATGGGATTGACCCTTTTTTTTATGAAATTGATCACAGATCCCCACGGAATCCAATCACTGGTGTGATCAACCGGTCGCATCTGGACATCTTGGAATTATTTCTACACTGCGGCAATGGCCCTGACGATTCCAACATGGCAGACACTATTGCCTGGGCGATACATGCGAATAGTCCATCCGCTTTAAGCATGGTTCTGACTATGAGACAGCCAATAGAACATGCGGACGTGATCAAGCTAGTTCCGGGTAATATATTATTTAACTACCGCATAAGATCAGTACAAAGAGGCTCGCATTCGATAGACGCCTCGCTAATGCATGCCTGGTGGCAATATGTCAAGCCAGAGTTTTACAATGAAAAGGGGGTGTTCATTGTACAGTCTAACTGTCTGGAGTACAAGATCTGGAGAGAAATATTTTTTCGAGAACACAATTTCTTCAATCTGGCGCTACGCGACGGATGCTACTTTCTTGCCATGTTCCTAATGGATATCGGGAATGATGAGTATCTCCAAATTAGAAATGAGATTGGGGATACACCACTACATAGCTGCATGAAAGGACTTTGCTCAGACGACTGCAGTAGCTGTATGTCCATGTTTCAGCGCCTTTTTCAGTATGAGGGGAGTAAATCCGCCAACATTACGACCCGTGGTGGCCGTCTACCGGCACATCTAGCATTGAGTTACGGTGTCCCGCAAGCTGTTTTGCGAGCTGTTCTTGGCAAAACCGAAGATTTTAATTATAGAGACAACTTAGGATGTAGTCTGTTGCACGTGGCATCATCTGCTGATTCGATTCGCGTGTTACTGGAGAACGGGTCTGTTGATCTTTTCAGTCGAAACAACAAAGGACAGACCGCATTTTCAGCATTCATCGATCGCAGTTACGTTCTCGAGGTAGAGGTTCTCGACCATCTTTTCAAGGCAGACCCAAGACTTGCATCGACACCAGATAAATCCGAGAAGGGACTCACGCCACTCCATTACGCATTGGAACCTATAGAAAGAAATAAGCCGGGCTCTTACTATATACAAAGCGAAATCAAAGCAGCCAAGTTTTTACTTACATGTTCCGAAGTGGAACGAGTACTGGTGGAATATCAAGCCAAGTCAACTCATGCCGATCGGAGAATGGTGCGAGCCTTTGCAGAGGAGGAAAATTTACAGAAAGCACTAGGAATAATGGATTCGATTGGGTTCAACTCTATATGATGTTATAGTATGAATACGGATAAGCTACTAAATTCATATTTGCCATATATGCCGTGGTATGTTCGTTTTGTCCTCACCAACAAGACACAAGTGAGTCCAAGGTTCAAGAACACTGTATCTGATGGGCTATAACGTGCTATCCGCTATGACATGGTCGTAAATTTCAGGCGTGAAAAGAAGCGTCAGCTTAGCACAATGATAAAGGGCACAAGTAGTTCATAGACCACCTTTGCCTGATACATCGCCCATATGGCGAGCTGCCTACATATTTAGCAGGTTCAATGGGGCTTCATTTAATTATTAACCACTATATTTCTTAATAGGAGCATAATCTGTTGCCTTGGATATTCGACAGCGTGAGTAGTCTCACTGTCTCGCCTCAAGTCGGGTCGAATATCGCAGTTGGCTGCAACAGTAAATGAAGGTCTAGGCCATCTTCAATAAAATTGGAGAACTGCACTTCATCAGCCGTGAATACTAAGTATGCTCCCTGCTACTTCGAGCGAGAGTTTGGGGATGAAGTCTTATGCGAGCCAATTGGGATCGATTCTTCACAATGTCAGCACTCAGCCGCCGGTAACCAATCACTCACTCATCAGAACATCCTGTCATACCATTCGCGAGCATGTGGCCGGCTTATGCAGCTCAAGGAAGTAATGTCACAATTTGACTGAGGCCTACCTTTATTAGTTCCTACCTTACGCGTGAAAGAAGATTCGTGCATCAACATTACGGCTAATGGCAACGAGTTCACATATCGCAAGCTCCAGTGGCGATCTGCCGGTGACATGTAAGGCGACAGTCTGTGCCAGACGGACGATATGTGTACGGCAGTCGTCTCTCAGCGCTGGGTTTGAAGCTACTGTAGCTAGCATGTCGAAGATCTTCGGGTAAGAGTACCTTGATCACACACTCTCTATATTTTCTAGCCTCCAGGAGTCCAGATCCTGAGCTAATCGTCTAATCCGACTGAACCTACCTGCAGTATGCATACATACATACTTCTTTATGCTGGAACTGGCACCCTTGTCTTGGCCACACGGCCTTATCAACCGGGTCAACCCCAATCTAAAGGGCGACCCATCATGTCGGGACAGGAGGTGCTTGCCATTAAAGATAGACTCAATGTTACTATCCAACTCCGATCCTTGCCTCTCCGTGAGTAAGAACTCAATGAAGGGAGACAAGTTTGGAGAAAGGAGGCAGCAACGGCTCTTTGCCACATGCGCTAATGCTAGGGGTAGTCTCCAACTGCCTCACAACTTAAACATCAATTGAAGGTACCTACTATCCATCAATGCCCACCTGAACCTGCACAATCCTTGGCTAGGAGTAGAGTTTATGCATGTTACGCCAGATTGGCAGGCGAACCAATAGCGACGCGTCCTGATGAGTACACGATTAAAGGTGCATATCGCTTGGGCAACTTGCCCTGTGCCGTAAGTCCGTAGGAAGGCGACATGTTTGTCTGGTGGCTTGCATAGATCGACGTCTGGATTTGTTGCGAACAAATGTGATTTAGTATCGAGACCTACAGTGGCGAATTATTTATCCATCGTGATCGCAAAGATCAAGTCCCAAATATACCAAACGGGCTTCTAGATCCAGTTTCCTCCATCTGATCATCTCGCGTCAATCGGCAACATTCCTGCGATGTTCCATTGCAGCTGTCAGCACCAGTCCATCTCCAACGCAACCTAACCTAGGCCCTAGATACGACTCCATATGACAGCTTAATAAAGAGGAGATGCCAACTAATGCAACACAAACCACGTGGGATCCGAATTTGACGGATGCAAGTCCGGGGCAACTCTTCCCAACCATCGCAAGCGCTCATCGCCAGCGGGTTTCAGCCTTTACCTTGCATCTCAGCAGAGTAAGCTAGTGACAGACGCCAGGATACTTTACCCGGACCGTTGGGACCATCACTTAACGCTCCTATAAGAATTGAACCATATCATTAACTCTAAATTAGGCACTACTTTAAAAAAAGTCTACACGCGCAAATCAGGAAGTGTCGTCTGGAAATAAATGCGCCAAAGCTACCCTGCATTTACCTGATTGCCCCCAGGGTGCAAGAAAACCTCTAACACTAAGTCAAGGTGTCAAAAATACTCACTCCAGCACTGACTAAATTATGCCGAAGTCTGCCCAAGTCTTTTATCACCTAGCCTAAAAGCTCCCAGTTTTCTTTCTTCCCATGCAATGCTTCTCGAAGGATCAACGGCAAGGAATGCCGCTCCAGGCCTCCACCGTGGATCACAACCCGATAGGTGCAATAATTCCACGCTAGCATCAGCGCGTCAATCATCAATTGGCGCGCCTGTGCAAGTGCGACTGTTACAGGTTCTGATTCTGGACTTTTCGTATGGCCCACGTGAGATTCGCAGGGGACGGAGATGGGAAGATGGGGTAGCATCGGCAGGGCAGCCCTCCAATTTTGATTTGATTTGATTTGGCTTTTTGTGGTGCGTTTTAGCCGGGTCTTTGATGATTCGCTCGCATGTTGATTCCCCAGCTTTTCTCCAGTGGAAGTGAGGAATAACCGTATACACTGGAGAATCTTGACCCGCCTTTCCCCAGACCGAACAACCTTCTTTTTCTTCTCCCTCTTCTTCCTTTTTCGTCTTGATGGGTAGTCTGGGGTATTCGGCATATAGACTCCCGGCTCGGTATGTTCTCTAGGGAGGACACCTCGGCTCGGGAGTAAATACCACGAGGCTCGTGAGTCAAGCGTGGAGATATTGGAGTAAAACGGGGAAATTAAGACCGATGAATGCAACCTTGCTCCCAATCCTGGCAATGAACCCCGAAGCTCACGTTCCCGCCGGAGTCGCGCCGTAGTGGTGTCTTGATCCGGGGTTACTCTGCGGGGTTCTCGCGGGGAACTCCTTGTTCATTGGTCTCCCGTCTCCATTCTCCCTCGCCATTCGTGCGTCTAACCCCAGATGCCCTAATCCTAATCCCCCCGTACCCCAGCACAATGCACGCTACGTATCATCTTCCGAAAGCACCTCTTTTTTGCCTGTTTTCTCTTGTAGCTCAAAGGTACTTTTTGATGGCTACTCCATCCTTAACTTTACTAGGTTAAGGACAGGGATCCATACGATCGGCATGGTCCCAACGCGACGTTTCAATTTTCTTATAAAGTGTCAACGCTCAGCACCGTTGCATTTGCTCTCCTCTTCTCGACTCATCCTCAATCATTGTTGATCTTGAATAGCAACACGTCAACATGAGCACCAACGACGATAACAAGGGCATCTCAGAGGTCAAGGGCGACGGCGCCCACATCGACCATGCCTACGATGTCGAGGCAAAGAAGGAGATGGCCGCTGACATGCAGGGCGCCATCGACGCCGAGAACGCAGAGCATAACATGACCGTTCTCGAGGCTGTTAGAGCGTATCCCGCTGCTTCTCTCTGGGCCTTCAACATGTCTTGCACAATTGTACGCAGCGCCCCCAAATTCTGTGTTACCCCTCATTGGTGAATTGTGGCTAATTTGAGTGCGTTGTAGATCATGGAGGCTTACTGTGTTTTCCTCATCGGTAACTTCATCGCCCTCCCCGCTTTCGCCGATAGATACGGTATCTGGAGTGACACCAAGGGCAAAATGGTCATCGAGACAAGGTGGCAATCTGCTCTTCAAGTCGGTGGCCCTATTGGCGCCATCATCGGTGTCACCATCGCCGGTCCTATCACCAGCCGTATCGGATACCGATGGGCTACCATCGGTGGTCTCATGACCCTCAACGCCTTCATCTTCATCTTTTACTTTGCCGACTCTCTGCCTGTCATGCTCGTCGCTCAGCTGCTCGAGGGTATCCCTTGGGGTATTTTCATCGCCAACTCTCCTGCTTACTGCTCTGAGATTGTGCCGCTTCAGCTTCGTGCGCCTGCTACGCAGATGCTTCAGATGTTCTGGGCCATTGGTGCGATTATCGTCGGTGCTGTTGCTTATCGCTACAATGATCTTCATGAGCAGGCTGCTTTCCGGTATGTTTCCTCAATTCCCCTCACCAATCTTTCAATTCGCTAATGAAATCTCAGTGTGCCTATCGCTCTTCAGTGGATGTTCCCTACTCCTCTCGCCATTCTCATCTTCCTCTCCCCCGAGTCTCCCTGGTGGCTTGTTCGAAAGGGTCGTCTCGAAGAGGCTGCCAATGCCGTTCGACGTCTCGGACGTTCTACCCACGTCGACAACGCTCAGGAAGCCATTGCAATGATGAGACGTACCATTGATCTCGAGAAGACCGTCAAGGAGCCTAGCTTCATCGAACTGTTCCAGGGAACTGATGCTTACCGTACTGCCATTGTTTGCTGCGTTTACGCCGCTCAGAATCTTACTGGTAACCTGATCGCTAATCAGGCTGTCTACTTCTTTGAGCGTAAGTGAAATCTCATGAGGTTTGATGAACTGTACTGACATGGTTATAGAGGCCGGTATGCCTAACAAGACCGCTTTCGCTATGGGTCTCATCACCTCCGCCCTCCAGACCGTCTTCGTCATGTTGTCTTGGATTCTCACCAGTTACTTCGGTCGTCGATCGATCTACCTCTGGGGCTCTCTCGGAAACACTATTCTTCTGGTTGCCCTCGGTATTGCCGCCACTGTCGGCGACGTCAAGTCCACCGTCAACTCCAACACCCAGGCTGCCCTTGGTCTCATTGTCTCCGTCCTCTTCACCCTCGGACCCGCTCCCGCCTCGTGGGTCATCATCGGAGAAACCTCTGCCATTCGTCTTCGACCTCTCACCACTGGTGTCGGCCGTGGCTGCTACTACCTCGTCAACATCCCCTGTATCTTCCTCTCCTCATGGATGCTTAACCCCACTGTAAGTTCAATACCCCCAGACTTCTCAATATCAGCTACTAACAGTGTACAGGGCGCCAACCTGGGTGGCAAGTGCGGTTATGTCTGGGCCGGTACCGGTTTCGTCTGCTTGGTCATGGCTTACATCTGGCTTCCTGAGATGAAGAACCGATCTTACCGAGAAATCGACATTCTCTTCAAGCGCAAGGTCCAGGCCCGCAAGTGGAAGAAGACCGTCATCGATGTCCACGACGACGAGTAGATGTGGCTACTCTCTAGAGGAAAGCAGCATGGTTTCTCATGGGGAAGACCAAGCTGGGTACCTCGTGTTGCTCTGTTTATTTAAGCGGCTGGATTATCTATCGTGGTTTTGTAAATCACATGTCGACCTATGTAGTCATACGGTAGTAAGACAATTTGAGTTGTCTCGTTACCTACAGACCTGCTAGGAATATTTAATCATGATTATCATAATCTTTTGCTTCTGTCTGTGATTGTTGTAACCTAAATGTTGAACCAAACATGCGGTACGTGACCATGTCGCGTCTCACTGCATATTGGTCTTGACGCGGTCGCATCTACCAATGACCCCGTCGAGACAATTGCGGTATAAGATGGGCCGTTGAACTAGTGGCAACTCGGTCGGAATTGGTTTCAGGCCCCATTCCTCACTCATCGGAATATGTATCCCCGAAATATGTACATCACTCTGTCAAGGCAGTGGAGCCTGCATCTCTTTCAACCTAACACTGATAGCTAGGACCAAGCATTGAAGAAAAGAGTAAAAACATATTGATTACTGTAAAAAACTGAAATATTGAGAATGAACTTAGTCATCACTTTTCATCAAACGTGTGGTCGATGCAATGATGATATAACCCATGACGCAATATTTACGACGCTCTCATCTCCACCTTTACCAGTATATCATGATCTCCAACCATTCTCCCTTCACTCATTCCCATCAAACTTCACAAATCTTCAACCATGGCAGAACAAGATATCTACGGCGGTAAACTCGCCAATCATTCCCCCTCCCTCCCAAAAGGCACTTTCACCGGCTCCGGCGCCGAGCAAGACATTTACGCCAACAAACTAGCCGGTCACACGCCCTCTCTTCCCCACGGGGCATTCGCCGGATCTGGAGCCGAACAAGACGTCTACGGCAGTAAATTCACCGACCACCACTCCTCCGCATCTTTCCCCAGACCTACGTTCGCTGGATCTGGGGCCGAGCAGGATATCTACGGCAGCAAGTTTGCCGGCCACTCCCCGTCTCTGCCTCGGGCTAGTTTCGGGGCATCTGGCGCCGAACCAGATTTCTACGGCTCGCATTTCAACCGCACCGCGTATCAGGGTCTAGGCACTAGCGCGCTGGGACTACTGCACTCCGCAGTCTTACCGTCTTTCAGTCTACATGCTGGGTTGTCGGCGGTAGCGTATGGGGCTTCGCGGTATGTAGATAGAGTTGAGGGGAAGGATGTTCTTTGGGCTTCTGGAATGACGCTGAATGCTTGGTGGAGCGCCATTGGGTCTAAGTATGTTTACGATAATGTTGCGCCTCTTGATGCTTGGAATGGTCTTGGTTACTCGCAGAAGCTTCTTCTTGTTGGTGTCACGGCTTGGGGAGTGAGACTTACTTCACGTGTTGTGACGCGAAGCTTGAAGCGTGGCAAGGATGATCCTCGGTATGACGTTAAGAAAAAGGATCCTGGGTTCTGGAACAAGGCGCTCTTTACCACTTTCTTGCCCGAGGCTGTTGCGCAAACCATCATCTCACTTCCATTCACAATTCCTTTCCGAGCTGTGGCCGAGAGCGCTGTCGCTTCGCCTTTTACTTCCAACGGATTCGTCTTCCACTCACTAGCCGTCTTCTTGTTCACCACCGGTTTCGCCCTTGAGACCTTGGCCGATGCCCAGCTTGAGTCATTCAAGAAGGATGACACTGCTCAAGGTATCAACCGGGAAGGCGTCTGGAGTATTGTTCGACACCCCAAGTAAGTTCCTGTCTCACTGAAGCAACAGACTGAAACTAACAAAATCAAGTTATCTTGGCGACACCCTAATTCACGCCTCGTTCCCAATTCTTCTCCTTGGCGCCGGCATTCTCCATCCCATCGCTGCTCTCGGACCAATCGGCAACTACGTCTTCCTGCGTTACATCGGCGGTGATAGGGAGAACGAGGAGAGTCAAGCTGAGCGATATTCCAAGCACGACGCTGTAAAGACACAGGAGTTTGAAGAGTACCGCCAGCAGAAGAACAGCTTCTGGCCCAAGCTGGAGGAGTTTAGGAACAGCTGGACCCTTGCAGTGTTGGGGGCTGGTATCGCTGGAGTCGTTCTCGAGAGAGGACTTCGAAACATGGTCTGAGAGAGGGTATACTCGGATGTACTATGGAGAATCGTTGACGATCAGCAACTTCTGTCTATTTTACATGTGAACAATGTCGTCCTCTACTCTGAACTAATAAATGAAGTCATCTCTCTGTCGCGTTAACCTTTCGGCCGACATAAACGTGTCGATGATTTATGCGTTACTACCGAGACCACCAAGCGATTTGAACTGTGCAAATATTAAATCTCTTGAGCTGTGCATCAAAATCATGGATTTCGTTTGACCAAGGAATGGCCTCTTGTGCTCCTGACCTTTGGACCTTGATGACTGATAAGCTCGTCGTGTCATGAGACAACGACAATAAGCATTGGTTATCCTTGAAGTGGCTATTGATGTTAACCGTATTCTTTCAATTACAGAAAATCGATGTACCCAGGCTTTCATTGATTGAGAAAGCCTCTTTCACGCATAGCGGGAATGCCATAGCGATCTCCACGTTCGTACTCATGCACCTGAGATCGCTGAACCTACAATCATATCGATGGATTGTATCATCAAAGCAGGTCTTCTAGTCCATCTTAGCGATCTAATGATGGCCACAGACGTGAGGGCTTACCGAACACTGGTACCGGGTTAAATCAGGCTCTTTTCGCCGACAGAATTGTTGTTCGCCATGGACTTTCTGCAAGAACCACACATGGTACCAAGATCGCCGAGAACGGCGCGTTCTATCTCAATATGGATGGGTATGGAGGTGCGAGGGCGAAACCAAGGGCAATCAACAGTCAGCATCTGCGTTCGGGGTGTTATCCAAGGGTTTTCTTTCCGTAGATAGATCTGGATAGAGAGTCTTGACTCGCGACTTCGGTCTACTCGTCACTATTTGTAAGGTGTGATGGATTGCAGCTTGTTAGACGTCATTGCAAGGAACCTACGTGGGTCTCATCAAGGTATTACCGAACCATACTTACATTGAACTCTTTCATTTTCGAACTCGCCTGATGTGAGCCAAACTGGCACAATTTTCTATAACTGATCTTGAAGCTTTTTCGTAAACAGTAAACTTACCCTTACACTCATCCGATGCCTGGAATTGATGTCAGTACTTTACAGCCCTACAGGGCTGCCTGAGGCTTCTTCTCGTCAATATTCCTCAGATGCCGGGCGAAAGGCTCAACGTCTCAGAAGGGCAGTGGGGTCCCATGTAAAGATTTGCGAGAACAAAGCTGATTCAGAGAATCTTTTGGCCGAATCTCTCTTGCCGGGTTATGAAATAAACTTTCTGCTTTCTAGCAATCTGTCTATCTCGGCGCTTCCTACATCTTACACTGTAAAGCGGCAAGGCTGCCAGAGAGTCTCACCTGTAACAGGTCCGGGAAATCAATAGCGTGCAACAGGCTTTTCCAAGGCTATTGACGTGTCACAAAGTGGGAATAACGGTTGGAAAGCCATGTAGACCATAACCCGGTAACGGGGAGGCAAGGACACTTAGGATTCCTATTCTTAGTACCAAAAAGGCTGAGGGAAGCTTGTAAGGCTTTACTGGATTCTAGACTAGGTATTTTTGGCACCTCAGTTTCACGTAGGACGTCTCCTTTCTCCCTTGGGCTTATTTAGCTTATCCTACCGTTCCCAGCGGGGCTATGTTCGGGTTCAGCTCTGTACCGGTCCCTTGGCGACCTTCAGGACAATCCCAAGGCCCACTAATGCTTCCCAAGAGGGTGAGACACGGGAACCATAAACAGTCAATATTTAATGCGGAGCTAACATGATATCCTAGAGTAATGGTTCAGAATGCCTATAGTAAGCCAATCTTGACTGAAAGCATATCTATGTCTAAATATATAATAGAGATATTCCGGGGTTCGTGTCGTAGCTTAAATGCCCTTTGCTTATTACTATGAATCAGTTTCTCTACAAATAGCTGGGCGGCATCCTTGATACTATTATATGTTGACCAGACAAAGATCTGATGCCGGCGAACTCCAGTATCCAAGAGTTGAGAAAGCTATTGGCAAGCTTCTAGGGAGGCGGTAACGCGAATCCCACTTTCCGCAAGTGGCTAAAACAAGCGAGATGTCACCTAAAAATCGCTAGGGACTGCAAGACAGAGGCCACGTTATTTCTCATGTGTCTACTACCGGCATGAACACAAGAAGACGTTGACCCTATAAAAGAGAAGGAAATTTGCCAAGAAGAAACGCCCGCTAAATCGAGATGGGATAGTGGCTGGGCTCGGGTCCAAAAGGGTCCAGCCCCCGAGCTGGGACACGGGCCGGTGACATCGCATCTTTTTGGCTGCATGACCGAGCCGTGTCTTAGAATACACTTTCGCCACAAATATCGAGATACAGTTAGCCCTAAGGTCGACTAGACTTATATTGAATTCCTTGCATAACTGTAAGATAGTAGGGTTGCAGTGATACTCATGCTTGCATATACCTCAGAATCCTCTTGCGTTCCAGACTACAACAACCTCGACAGAAACGAGATACAGAAGCTGAAGTTTAATAAAATACAATAAAATTTGGGGTTCATTGCTACCTCCTAGAATAACACTAGCCACTACGCTATCATATTATATACTATTCCAGGACTGCATATTCTAAATACTAAATTTCTCAGTAGGTATAGGCTACCTGCGCTTACAATTGTTGCGCATCCCTCCAAGGTTCATGAGGTTTTAGATATATGTAGGGGACTGCTCAGCTGCTTTGCCCAAGCCCAGATGCAGGCCTGGCAGGTCGAAAAATGTCGCCATACCAGTTATTTGCGTTCTAGTGGCTAAGACACGGCTCCCAAGTTGTACTAGCTGCTATGTCTCAGAGCGCCGATCTGTCACTGTACTCAGTCTTACCAGTATGATTGGTTCTAGTTCGCCAATTGTGAAATGTGCGCCCGTCTCCGGATGATCAGCTCTCGGAGCAGTTCATGTAACTCAGAATAGAACAAGGCATTGACACCTCTTATAAATAACATCAAACTTACTCGGAAATGTCGAGTTTCAGGACTACCAGCTAATTATTCTTCCTACTTTAAACTATGTCAACACCGCTTTTGTCCAATACTCCGACGGGGTATCTTCATACTCCGAGGTCAGGCAGCGCAAGTAGGAAAAGAAAAGCAGAGGAAATCCTCCCATATCCCTCCTACCCGCGCCTAAAACCCCTAGCACAGCCTGCAGTCATGTCATCCGCTCCCGCTCCAACAAACCCAATATCTCCTATTTCATACTTGCAATTATCGCCTCAGAGCAGCGCCGACGCTTTTCCATCGAGAATTCAGCAGGCCATTGATCTACACTTTCCCACATCGGAGACCAATGCAGTCCTTCCTTTCGCAAATGATCCAGCGATGGATAGCGGGGATATGATAGACATTTCTCATGAGATCGATCTAATTTCTGTAAGTTCTTACTTGTTGCTTCTAAGTTCAATGTAGCTGATTTCACACAGGACTGTAACTCATCGCGCCATGAATCGTCAACGCGATCAGTGACAGAGTCTGACTTATCCGTGACAGAGTCTGACTTGTCAGATACAGAGGACATAAGCCAAGAGATCCAGGACGCTACAGGGCAAATCAATGAGACTGTTGAAGCCAGGAAATGGTTGTTCTTTATAGAGCATCATCTTCACAAAATACTGCACGGACTAGCTCAAATCGAGGGGGCCGCAGTGCAGGTGGCCAGAACCACGAACTCCGCGTTTGTGTTTTCTGATAGCATTTATCATCTTAAGGAACAGGTCATGCTTTTGCATCTGTGCCAGCAGCACAAGGTAGAGGAGTCCTACGGAGAACAAGCGTTACTCAAGTCAAAAGTGAGAGAATTGCGGGAGCTTTCGGATGCTCAGGTGAGCGGCATTTCAAGCTGCTACAACCACAGCATTTGTCGGCCACCAGAGGAAATTAATACCAGTATTTGTCGGGCTTTATTTAGGGGATAAGGGTGTATTAGATTCTAATGTAAGACTTACAAAAATAACGCTATTTTGCCTGGTAGGCCAGTCTACGTTTCTTGCTGTCAACCTGTTGTGATTGACAAGAATGCCTTTGGGTTGACGATTGCAGCGCAGTCTTCTGAGGCATTACGAACCAACTTGTGATTGTCTTCAATACTATTCCCGCGTCGGGCTTCCTTCTTTCCATGAACTGAAAGATGGTAGTGAATCATCCGAGGTACCGAAGACGCGACCCCCACGTATATTCATTACGTGTGATTGGAAGGCTGAAGAAGAAGCCGTGACCGTTCTTGCGTGACACAAGCTTCACGACTTTATTTCCAGAAATTGTTCGGAGCAAACAACCCCGGCTGCATTTGTCTTATTACATCAACGCGACCATGGAAGCATCCTAGGATGTTGAAGAGAAATAATGATTCTATTGTTGAAGAAAGGCTACCCAAAAGCTTCTACATGACCATCCTCCACTTGAAGGGTTGATTTAGCAATCTCTTTCCTCACTAACAAAAGAAAAACGTCCCATACATGAATGGAAACGCTTCCATCATCCCAAGGATGAGCACCGACGGTCTCCCGTGAGAGCTTGAGCGAGCTTTGCTCTTGGTCTTTGCCATAAGCACTTGGCATTGTCGGAGCTCATTTGGACTTTGCAGGAATTATATTCATGGTACAGCTTTTGACAAGTATCTCGTCATCCGAGTCTCCTGTCATCTAAATTAATCATAGGAGGCTACATAGGGCTATTTTGACGTACCAACAACCTGTCCACTGAGAGTGAAGAACCACTCACATTTGGTGTAGTCTACTCCACAGCCAACTGTATCACCTGGCCCGAATATAAAATTCACGGTACTATCGCTGGCGGCGGCATTGTACTCTCAAATATTACTGTTCGGGTCATGGGCCATGACTTCATCATCTGTGTGATAGGCTCTAGACCAGGCCCTGGAGCCAATGCGTGTATTCGTCATGTCTATGAACTCTCCTCACAAGTCAATATAAGCGAGCGGATGTTCGCCTTCATCGACGCCTCGAGTACTAGCTTCTACCTGAGACTCTTCGGCAACATTATCTGCATTGGACTTTGGCGATATCTTGACTTCGAAATATTGTATCGAATGTTCGCCAGGGCGGACAGGACGTGGTGGAAATGGTCGGTCGGACCGTAGAGTTATGGGATTGCATGACTGACTGTATCTTCAGAAGCAGGTAAGTTGCATTTCCCTCATTGATACTAATAGAAATGAACGCTCAGACCATTATTTTCAATCTTGAATCGTTTTCCCCACTCGGTGACGCCTGCTGTCCAGTTCTGAGGAAACAAGCCTCCTTGTATGGGCTCGCAAACTGTCGAAGGCAATACGACATCTGGAAATGAAGGTCCTGCACTTGCTTGATGAAAAAAATGGTCAATATCCCAGCCATCCCAGTCACTGTATCTCGCAACCGCTCAAGCTTCTGCCACATATCAGGCTCGTCGAATTCGGTGGCCATGCGACACCCCTTGAATACAAGCCCTGGGGATCTTATGCCTTCGGTGCCGGATGGAATAAAAGTGGTACAAGCATCGAGGAAAGCTTCTTTTGCGTATCTCTTGGAGATTCTGTCAAGCTCTAGAGCTGAGCTATTATCAGCGGTGCAGTAGTAAAGAGTTGGGAATGTCCTCCATGTTGAACTCCTTCTGATTGAGTCATCGCAAAAGCATATTACTCTGATTTTAATTAGGAGACTTATCTTTGTTAAGGCTATGCGCATGTTGCCTTCCAAAAGCTAAAGTTAAATGGGATTCTTCAGTCTGTTAGCTTAATATATCTCATTGAGATGTCATAAGCTTTAAGTATCAATCAATAAATGTTGAACTCCTTGACAAGGTCAAGCAGACGGTTAGCAAACTCCTCCTCCTGTCCTTTTTTATTCGGAATTTGGTGTTGTGAGTTCATAGCCTGTAGGCACATCCTCTGTAGTCTTTGCCGAATCCCCGCCGTGTTGCAAAAGGTATTCAACTACTGTATATTGCACCCAGGCGATAGCTAGGTGTAGAGGAGTGTATCCATCTGCCTTGGATCAGCCCCCTGTGTAATGAGCAACTCAGTGGTTACCAGGTTTATCAGCAGCCATGTGAAGTGGGGTCTAGCTGCTGTTGATGAAAGCGCTGACTCTGAGGTATGGTTTCTATTCGAGAAGGATGCGGAGACTCCTCAGTTGAGAGTCAAAAGCGGCAAGGTATGCTGGTGTTCTATTCACGTTGTCACGCATCTCACCGTCGGCATCAGCCTCCAGAAGAACCTCGACAACTTTCGCCTTGTCGCCCTTGGAGGCGATATGAAGCGCCGCTTGACCCTGTTCGTTCAAGGCCTCAATCGAGGCATGTATACGTAAGAGAAGTAACACGTTATCGAGACGTCCATTCTTACCAAAAAGATACTTAAACATGCCAAGGTTCACGGAATCAATAGCCCATAACAGTTCTTGGAGGTAGTCAGTATTCGAATTCCGGTGATGCCAGAGTTGCCCCAGTTATTCAAGATTTCCGTGATGTATAGCATAGTAGATCAGCGTCTTCCCCTCCTCGTCGAATGCCTCAACGTCCGCCTTTTTGTTCAGTAA
This sequence comes from Fusarium phyllophilum, assembly GCA_013396025.1. Classification (NCBI taxonomy): domain Eukaryota; kingdom Fungi; phylum Ascomycota; class Sordariomycetes; order Hypocreales; family Nectriaceae; genus Fusarium; species Fusarium phyllophilum. The sequence continues at coordinate 34,874 of JAAOAQ010000660.1, forward strand.
GTGCTGAACCGTTTCCAGTCGTCCATTGCGAGCTGCGAGGTGCAAGGCCGTACGCTTGAAGATATTCGTGGCATCAGGCGCAGCACCATCATCAAGAAGGACCGCAACAGCATCTGGGGATTCAACTGCCAAATGCCCCGATGTTTGCCTTGGTCATCACGAGTGGCTGAACAGTAGCGACATGTCCTCCCTGCGAAGCATAATGCAACAGCGTCTTTCTGTCAGTGTCTGCGGCATTCACATCATTCTGATGTTTCAGAAGCATTTTGCAAACTTCAAGCATTCCATTTTTCGCTGTAACATGCAAGGGCATTTTGCGTTGATCGGCAACTACACTCACTGAAGCGTTCGACCTCCGAAGTACATCCACGATTTATGCGTGACTTCTCCAGAAGGCTTTAAATAATGGGGAACGATCTTGAAACATAAAGTTTGATGGAAGAGAGTTTTCGCTAGTCAAGAAGTGCTGAACGATGAGTAGTTGGCCTCGCTTAACTGTTGTGTAAAAGAACGTGCCTTTTCTGTTCTGACCTGTTGTCAATTACTAGACGGAGTGCATCTAAATTATTTCAGTGCGTCGCAACTCTTGTTGCCCCAGCCCGAAACTCTACTATGAGAAGATGCTGGTGAATAAGAAGCTTCTGAATAATGGCTGTGAAGCCTCCTAAGGAACCGTATCGCAGAGGAGTGAGGCCGAACTTGTCCTCAAGGTTCATGATACGCTTCAATGAATTGATTTGTATCAGCACAGCCACGATCTCAGATGTTGATGAAAGATCTCCTATTTCTCTAGAGATGTGGAGCGCGGTGGAGTTGTCACAGTCTTTGAGATGAGTAAACTCCTTGGGAACTGGTCGACAGGTGATAGATGGACACTTAAGCACTGCGTAATGCAAAGGAATCATGCTACTATAAGCATGGACTAAGCCGTCTGCTCCGCATCGTATCAAGGTCTCTGCAGCCTGGATATTGCCCATATTGACTGTAATAATTAAAGGCGTTTGCGCCTTCATGTTCCTGCTATTGAGTAAATTCGTAAGCTTCGAGCATTTCCCCTGATTATCAGGAACTCCCAATAGTAGCTGAATCATACTGGAAGTAACCCCAGATGCAGGCACATGGAGCCCTGTCATCCCACTGTCATCCTTAATTGCAGGGTCAGGGAGCCGCTTAAGAAGCATCGATGAGACATTCAAAGGTCCTGCCTGAGCTGCCCTACGAAGTGGATAAAAGTGAACATCTCCGGTGCTCATCTTGTCGAGAAGATCCTTTGTCAGGCAGACATCAGCGTTCGCGATAGCGCGGGCTAAATAATAGATGAGCGAGCTATCAGCGAAGGACACCACTGTCTCTAAGTATCCCTTGCGCCTCTAAGTATCGACAAGATCTTCTACAAGTGTTACAAGCGCAAGAAGCTCTGCAACAATAGCTCCAAGTCCAACGTAGCAGGGAATGCGGAATACTGGTGACTGATACGAGCCTACCCTGACCTCAGGTGACGATCTGTCACGCTCATCGAAGAAAGATTGTCCAGTAGAAGGCAGAATCGACTCGTCATCTTGGACTACCCTTTTTCCCGCCTCTTCGTCTGAGAAGAATGAACGCGCGGGCTTGCCATGATAGATAAGGTACAATTGGAACCACCTTGGACCAAGAGGTGACTTGAAAAATAAAGAGGCCTGGTGTTTGAGCTGCTAGTTAGGTTTGATGATAAGTAGGCAGTGCTTGGGCCGGAATCTACAAGTATAGGGGGGGAATATTATAACAGCTATCAGGCCTATTGTTGGTGGAGCTCGCCTTATTGAACTGGCAGAGGACCTTCAAGTTCCTCACTACCCTTCTCGGGCTTTGTCCTGTACTTTTCGCCTTACTGGCCGCTTGATCAGTACTGAAAATTAATATTTCAATAGTTTTAGGATTTGCCAAACTACCGTCGCGAGAGGGGCGGGTTTTCGGACACATGCCTTAGGGAGGAGAGAGTGTCTAAGTTATTTTGTCACCCTTGACATTTTGCCACATTAGGCTGACATGATATTATCGACCGAAAAAAACCGCCACGGCCTTTTTTGTCCACCAACCGATGCCAAAAACACCTTTCCCGTGATGATATTACTACGCAAATCCGAAAGTGACGTGGGAATGAAGTGGAAAGGCCACCTTCTAAATTTGCATCTTTTTAAGCACCTCGGGTTAAAAATATGCTAATAAAAAAATGCTCTTTATCTATTGGTTGGACGGCAAATACTATTTGGCTATTGACTGAATCCCACGTCCTTTAGACCTATAGGATCCTTCCTTGAAGCTATTCACAGATCAAGGTTGGCAGCCAATCAGACCAACCGGAAGAAGGTCCTCCCGGGGCCGCAGGTGACGGATTTAGTTGCCCTCCGCTTGAGGAGACGGTCCCCAAAGGCAAGCCGGCTGCAGGCCCCCCGGAGGGTAAGTCATGAAATTCCCTATGAAGCTTGAAGAACATTCCCTCTTTTAAAGATAGCTTCAAGAAGAAGAAGAGACACGACGTCCCAGCACAGAGTCCATCTGGGAGGCTGTAATCAGCGGATCAGCATATCATGACATCATCGCCAATGAGGTCCATATGCAAATCCTTCTCGTCTTATGAGATGATGATACAGGAGTGTCCGATACTTCGCCGGGCTGGAGCACCTAAGCGGCCTCTATAGCGCTGCTACGTGACATGGTGCGCCGTAGCCTCAGGTGAAGAGAATGGGGCTTACGGCGGGAATAGTGGCAAGAAGAAAGAGGCATAGCCGCCCCGGCTGATGCTACTTTGGTTACCGGGCTCTTACTGGTTAAACCTGTAGAAGGTACAAACAGTTAACTAAGATTTCAGGAGGTTGAGACTCCGGAGTTGTGTGGTTGTACCAGCTTGCCTATTTGATGCGTCAAATTTCGATCCACGATAATACCCGAAATGCTAACACTGGGTATGTGCATTGAGCTTTTTCATGGTACGGCGATCGGAATACATTCGATTAGGTTATCAAGTAAGCATATGGTCGGCTTTCTAGTTCGATCGTGTCGGTGTTTGGATGCGGCCGAGATCCAACCCTCATTGGCGAAAATTGAGTTCATCTCCTTGCTATCGGAAATCATGAAACAAGGCTTCCGCGAAGGATGTCATTACCCAGTCCCGAATGGACCACTGGACTAACTACAAAGATATCAGGACAAGGATAAAATCGTACAACACTCTGGCATAGCCCAGTGGTCGTGAGGTCATGACATCCGGTGGCTGAAATAAAGGCAAACAGAGTCCCGCGACATTCGGCTTTCGCGCTTTGAGAATCATCGCGAGGCCAAGAGGCACACCACGCGCCAACACTGTAGGCGAGCATTCTAGGCTTCTTGTGAAACCATCCATCAGGAATACTAATTTAAGCTTGTATCAGCGCTGTACTGGCCTTTGAGCGAAAGGGCATGGACCTGGGCCCTCAAAGAATATTCAGCCCTTTTCATCGATTGTGATCCGCGAACTTATTGACGCCGATTCATTGGATAACATGAAAGTCTGGAGCAAGGCCATACGTCCGATCCACAGCGGTATCCCATCCCAAGAGCTTTGCATGTTGATATGTGACAATAGCCTACCCCAACGGACACTCGTTTTCGCATAAGCGAGTATGATTACTGACAGCCTGATAAACTTGTGCTACGTAAAATTGATCATGATTGGTGTCTCTTCGTACCTGAAGTCATCGACTCAGTGCGGGGCCAGTTTTCTCTTCGCGCTGAGATCATTCTCTATTCTCGCGGCCGATGGCAACATTTTGAAGCACGCAGCGCGCCACGCGTTGAAGTGCTGACTGGGAACTGGGACAGCCTGGCGAATGCATGCGATACGGTCAGAATCACTCGCCCCCTAATCAGCCATTTATTTCGTCTCGACCCTATCGTTGCTTCTGCTGGCAATACCTTGCGCTATACCCAGCTTCCGACACGTCAGGTCTACGAACGTAGCGAGGGTATCAGGGCTCTCGTGCCGTCTTCAGCCGCAGAGATTCACTAGGCAACACCGCGCGCATCTCGGAACAGAGAAATACATTGGGATCATTTTCGGTGAGTAATCCCTGCCACAGAATTCTGTCCCGTCCTCAGCTGAAAACTCTTCAGACTCTGTCTCCCAAACGGCTGGCGAATCATGGCACCTCGACGCTCCGAAACTCTAGGACTTGCTTCCGACACGTCGCATCCCAAGACCGAACCGTCGTCGATAATACACCCATTGGCGATACGTAGCCCTGAAGCGCCTTGACATGCCGATCGATTACCAATACTCTGCCGATAGTGTCCAGCCATTCCATACACGTAGCCGAAGGCTGATGTTCCGGTCCATGGTCCCTTTGCAGAGGATCGTTGGCAACCGATGCATCAACGTAGACCCCCTCAAGGCCTTGGCGAATGATCACAGCAGCGGCTTGCTTTTGTGGCATCGGTGTGCTCCCCTTCACTGGAGAAGCACTCTGTAGAGGAGCCAAGCTCTGGTCGTGAAGTTGCCGCGCATCGCCGACCCGCAATCAAGTCAAGCCCTTTTGACAAGGATCGACGTTACCGTCTTTAAAAAAGGCTTCCTTTCATGGCGTCACCCGAGAGCAGGTGGGAGATTAATCTGGTTACCGGTATCTCGTGTATTCAATCTAATGCTATCTCCCATCAAGTAGTTCTTCGTGATACCCCAAGGCAAGGCATTAAGCTAGCTTAGATGGAAGCACCCAAGCCTCATCTTCATCCTCATCCTTCACAATAGTGAAGTCCTTCATGTCTTCCTTATCCAGATCGCGAAGCTCATAGTTGACCTCGTCCGCGTTGTCGTGCTTGATCGCAGGTCCATCATCAGCCAGGACGGCCCCCTCGTCCGCTGATTTAACCTTGAGGGTAGGCGGGCCACCAAAGAAGGCTTTTTTGTGGTATAGCTTCTTGACTTGAATGCCAATGACAAAGTCGGCCGGTTCGGAAAAGGAAGAAACAAGGTCGGCGTCAGAGTATGCGCTAGCCTGGCCCCCAACGTGCAGGTCGACGAGCCCCTCGGGGCCTTGGATGAAGGCCTCTGCGGCGCCTTCCAAGATGCGGCGGCGCTTAGTAGCCATAGTTGCGCCTCGGGCAGTCTTGAGTCCAGTGATAAGATAGACGGGGTTTTTGTGGTCGGTCAGTTTCTGAAAGGCATCGACATCCGCAAGCTCAAGGCATTTTTTGTAGTAGGTGGGCTCTGGGTCGAAATAGGTGGTCTCTAGTCTCTCCATTATCCAAACTGAATAACAGTCTTCGTTTCTTTGGTCGCTGGCTTTGCTGCGAATGGCATGGAGCACCTTGGCGAGGGTGCTTCCATGGCTACCCGAAGAGTGCTGCTGAACCATATTGACACCTCCCTTCTGGATGAAAGTGCATCGTTCATCAGCAATGGGAACCCGGTTGTTGATGCCCAAGTTGATGGGAGCACAATCCTTGAGGTTGTTGACAAGCGTTCCAAGATGGAGCTTGCCTTTGGGAGAAGGGAGGATCGAGAAGTTTGGGGCTACATGGTAGGTTGGGATTTGGTTATCCAGCTCTGGGATTGAGTTTTGTCCAAAGTCCATCGTTTCGAATGAATAGATGAGATCAAACGGCGTGTGTAAGGAAGTGTCTCTGAACGAAGACCTTCTGTAGGTATTTATTGACAGAATAAGTTGCCTGAGGCTTCAAGTTCTTTCACATCAACATGCCAATACTGCCTAACTTCATATGGGAATCTACTTATTCTAACAATTGCCGTACAACAGGGGTGGGGAGGAGGGGGCGTGGACCAGGGCTGTTTGAGATGAAGCCACCGTCATGCTGCCACCGTGAGAAGATGATGTATCGCATGTTACAATGATTGCGGTTGAGGCCTGACCATCTCCTCGACCATGTCACTTTTTTACAAGTATCCCAAAGTCTCTTCGATTGTCCTCGCCGTCTGAGCATCCGTAACCGTACTGCCCCATTCCTCCCAGAGGCGAGTGGGAAAAATGAAGTCGTATCCATCCCTCCGCTCAGCCATCTTTCGGAATAGTGCCTCTATTCCCCGTTTCTGATACAAAGCCTTCTGCTTGTGTGGGGAGATTTTACGGCATTTATGCGTAGCAAACTCAATGGCCATTACTGCAAACCCGACTGCGATGGGTACCGCGTACGAGGTACCAGACTTGTAAATATCGGTTCCCTCCCACCTCAAAGGAACAGCGACGCCGAAAGTGGCAAAGTTGTCAGCTCTGTCCAGCGGCGAGGGATTCATTCTGCCCTTGTTGCCCAACGCGTCTGTCGCGTGGATGCATATAACACCATCGCGACGCGCAGGCCTGGCGCGCCCTTGCAGACCTCCCCTGTTGGAGACGGCAGCGAAAATCAGCTTATCGCGGTTGATGGCTTTGGCTAGTGCCGCGTCAATCATAGCGTTGTCCTGCTCATAGGCGAAAGACATTGAGATAATGTGGACATCACACTCATCGACAGCCCAGTCGATCGCCTAGACAGGCGTGTCAGCATTGGGGTTGCACAGAGCGCAACCGGGCGTTTCAGAGACGCAACTCACCTCTGCAATTCTGTTCATGCATCCCGCCTCGACTTCCTTGCCAGTGCATATCTTGCCAACATAGATTTCAGCCGTCGGGGCTGTTCTAAGAAGCAGCTGCACCATTTGTGACCCATGGCCGTGGCTGTCTTGTTTCCAGCTGTCTTCTGCGTCAACGAAGCTCTTGCTTTTGGAGCTATTGATGCAATTGGCCTTCATTGCTCCACTGATCAGGGTGATGTCCTCACTGACCCCGGAGTCCAGCACTGCAATTCGTATCCTGGGGTGTTGTTCCCGGACAATCTGACGTTTCTCCGACCGAATTGCTTTGATGTATGCTACAAGCGGATCGAGCTCTTTGAGAAACTCCTTGGACTTTTCCCTATTGAAACATCTTATTGAGACAAAGTTCTACTCATGGCCTCTCTGGAGTTCGGCGACTTACTGTTCTTGTTTGTTTGGTGTAGCATCTTCATCGTCGAATAAGATTACCTTTTCTTCCACTGCCAAAGGCTTACTCACTGGTGGGGCCAATGGGCGGCCTGACCCCAACATGTCATCGAAGAGGTCGGCAGACCCTTTGAAACTATCAACAAGCCGGTCAAATAGCGGCACTAGGATCTTTTTGTAGATGATAGCCAACCCTTTCCTGTCTGCGGAAATGCGTGGTTGATCGAGGTTCTCAACTAGGCTGTTGAATTCGAGGCATGTTTTGGCGATCTGACGATAGGGATCATCGACGTCTTCCAGCCAGTCAGGGTCCTTCAATATCCGAGTCAAACGTGAAATGTTTGATCCTCCCCTAGAGGCTTCGTCTTTCTCTCCAGGCGTCCAACTAGCCTTGCGACCGGCCTCCAGTTCCATGACAAGAACTCCAAGGGCTGCAATATTGTCGCTCTGCAGTCTTCTATCTTGCTTCGATTCCAGATTGCAATGGATTCTGGGACACCACTGCTCAAGGCCTTTGTTGACAGATGATGGCAAAAATATGTGTTCTAGTTCAAGGTGCTGCTCAATCCATGGGCTGTTGCTGAGTTGAAATACCGAAGCCGCGAGGAGTACTGAGGCCAGCTTGCGGTACTTGGCTTTCAGGCCTTTCTCCTTGGTCAGATGCTGATGTAGAGACTCTTCGTGTTCAAAAATACTTGACAATTCTCCCCGTCCTCCAGCATCATCAACCCACATTCTTTCTGAATCGAATGCGACATGTAATACATCAGACGTCGCACCATCCGACGAAGCAGTGGAGCATAGCTGACGCGAGTGGAAGACTTTGGACGAAGAAGGCCGGTCGAATGATCTTTTCCAGTGTAAGAACCAGCGGTGATATTGCTGCGCACGGCGACGACTGACCTTGTGAAGACAGTGGATATTGGGTCTGTTTCTTGACATGTCTTGATGTTCATCACGAGTCGATCTTGTTTGAAGCCCGACATGTGAAGCTTGGCTGTGTGAGGGGCTTCGCATGTGGGATTGTCGGCCATTTTTGCAAAGAGTGATGTGCACGTGGATGAAAATACGTGAGCATGCTGAATGACGTCTATGTCTTCAAGCGTGATGTCGTCCGCCGGTGTCTCTAACTCCCAATCTGAGATTGAGCCTTCCAATAATCGCGTCAACGCACATTGAAAGTTGCTGGTCGACATATGCAGCTTTTCGATCAATTTGGGATCTCTAGGGAAGCGGATGTACTGAGATAGGTCTTTGACTGACTTATCAGAGTATCTCGGGCTCATAGCTGATTTTGCGCTAGTCGGCTTTTCTGGGATCGTTGGATTCGATATGTTGTTAGCATTGTCGTTGGGCAAATTGTCACCTACTGGTGGCATCTCGCGGTATTTGAGGGCCTCCCATAATGCCACGAGTTTCGGGAACCCGCTCAGCGTGCTCAGGCTCTCTGGGCCCATGGTAAGCTGGGCGGAAGGAAGTAGTATTACGTCAGTAAAGAGCGTCGACAGCTGAAAGTTGGTATTCGAGTTTGCTCACCTTGATGCGTTGTACGTCGCAAATGTCCTCGTGGACTAAATCCTCTAGCTCGCTCAGCAACGCACCCAAGCTAGTTGCAAATGACTCCCACTCCGGAATATGGCTCGAAAATATGCCAATATCGAGACTGTCCTGTCTTGGGATACTGTATTCGAATAGAGCCCGCAGGTTCTCGATTACACGCTCGAACTCAGGCTTGTCATGTCCGGGTAGCGCCCCAAAACAACCGAAACGCACATCATCGGCGCTCGGAAACGTATCGGCGGCATTGAATACTCGGTGGGAAGCCTTTAGGAGTCGCCACCTGAGGTGAAAGGAAACGAAATCTGACATGGCTAACGTGCTGCGCTATTCGGCACTGCACGGCGCCTATTGTTGGGAGAGGACTCGAAAGAAGAGTCGCAATGAACAAAGAAACAAGGGAGACAAGAACCGATGGTGAAAACTCAAGTCTTTCATTTTCTCTTTCATTTTTTGTTTTTCATTTTCTTTGGGTTACACTTTGTGGCCTCCTCAATCGGCCAGTCGCACCTAAACGATGAGGTACTCGTTCAGACAAGCGGCGTTACACAGCTTCGTCATTCATTGTCGCGGCACACCCTCATTTTGCACAAAGCAAATTAATTACGTGGCATTCAATTCCTCTTCCTCGTAAGCTTCTCTCAATTAATCCACCTTATAAACCGGAACCCGCGCCCATTGTCTGTCTATCCGTCTGTATGACAGGTCAACCATGGACGAACAACACGACCATTTGGCCACTATGGCGCCCATCAACAACATCACTCGCCAGTGTCTTGAAAAGTTTGATTCCATCGAAAAAACTCATCACGAAAACCTCCTCGAACGTCTGATCAAACCAGCGCCTACAAGAGGACAGCAGCGCTCATTGTTTTCCTTCCCAGGGCTACGCAACCAGTTTCTACGTTGGATCCACAAATCAGGAGCTCTTTCTCCATTGGACTTGTCGCTTGATGAGAGACTCAAAGGACTCAGTCGTCTCTTCTGCGTCATGAATGACATGTTGGAATGGATTCTGAGAAATTTGATTCGCCGTAAGTTTTGATGTTCCCTTCACACCAGCTAGCCTCAACGTTGATATCTTACCTCTAAAATAGTCGCAAACATTCCATATTCTGATACCTTGCCTCCATCGGGGGAACTCGGAGACCACTGGCTGTTGTGGGACGAGGCTTCGAAGGCTATAGAGAATGCCGTGGATCGCCTGCAATATATGTCACTTGAAATGAGGAGATTATCCCCTCAACAGGTCGAGGACTTGCTGACGGCGACTGAAACTGAGGAGCACACGGCTTTCCGCGAGAACATGATTGCATTAGTTGGCTATCGTTTTCCTGCTGCCCGCAAAGGCTTGTGCGAGCTGTTGGGGAGGTCAATAGCAGCCAGACGCCACATGCTGTTGCAAGCACAAGCTCGTGAAACATCTGCCAACAGAATGTCCAGACAGACCGCCTCTACTCCCAGTCAAGGCAAGAACACTAGTTCGCGATCAAGATCGGCTCCCAATCAAAAAGGTCGATGGGCCCGATCCCCCAGCGCTACATCCTTCACTAGTGTGATAAGAGCCTCTCAGTCTAAACCTCAAGCGCCTATTATGGAGTGCGTCCAAGGCCCGTCGCAGAACGCTCTCAGGAGGGTCATGAGCAATTTCACTACCCCCCAGCATGACTCCTCTGATTATCCCCCCATGCCCAAAGTCAGTCAAGGGCAAGCAGCAGTTCAGTGTCCCTTCTGTTTCATTGTATGGGAGCAAACAAACTCGGAGTCCGTGAACCTGGGGCTATGGAAGCTCCACATTGATGAGCACATCAAGCCATATACTTGTCTTTTCCCTAGATGCGCCACTTCCCGCTCGTTCTTCGTGCACCAACAAGAGTGGGAACATCATATGGAATCTGTGCATTCCGGTGACTGGCTACGAGAGGTGCACACAAAACAGTGGTATTGCGATTCTGGCCACGAAAGCACCTTTACCTTTGAGCTCGAGGGTCAGTGGAGAGAGCATGTGCTCGATCCTGCGTCTCACCCAGAACGTCCAGAAATTCCCAATCCAGTTCAACTCAAGGTCTTATCTCAGCTAAAGCAACGGAGAGTTCTGCGCGATAGGTACTTTTGCCTCTTGTGCGAGCGGATTCCTAAAGAGGTACAGCAGAAGCTCGAAGCAGGTCATCACGATTCAGTTGACTTGCACAACTGTGTTGTGAGCCATGTTGCCACTCATTTGAAGTCGCTTTCCCTGTTGGCCATTCCTTCTCTCAGAGAAGCCGCTGATGAAACGGCCAAGCTTGATCCTGATCCAAAATCGGTTATTTCCACAAAAGGCCAGAGCAAGAAGCTTCTCAATACCGAGTCCCTACCAGACCAACAGACAGTAGCTTCTGACATACCTCAAGGTCGATTTCCTGATCTAACACATGAGGCCATTGCCCTCAGCAAAGAAGAAGGATGGGATGATGAGTTTGTGGGTTATAGGCAGCCTAATGAGCCACCAGAGTCAGCCACGAATCCCTGGTTTGATACCTTTGCTCAACGGAAATACAATCAAGATGCCGGTGCGGATCAGCGTTCTGGAATGGATCCAGTTCCGAACCATTTGGGCTTAAGCGAAACGCAGACGTCTACCACTGACGTTGACTTTCAAGATGATGTCGGTCAGACGGCGCTATCACTCGCCGCCCAGGGAGACGATACAGAGACCATGAGACGACTCATCATCATGGGAGCTGACATTGAACTGGCTGATCGAGACGGGAAGACTCCCCTGTGTTGGGCAGCTGCCGAAGGTAAAAAAAGTGCTGTCAAGTTCCTTATAGACAAAGGTGCTCAGATTGAAGCCACAGAGCATATATATGGACGCACTTCGTTGTCTTGGGCTGCTGCGAGAGGCCACGCCAGTGTCGTACGGGTACTATGTACGTACGGTGCGCATGTGAATGCACTCGATAAGTCAAAACGCACTCCAATGTCGTGGGCAGCTTCAAGAGGAAATGAAGAAACCGTGCAGCTTCTCATCGATGCCGGTGCAGATTTCAGGTCCAACGACACGGACTTTTGGAGAACTCCACTTCACTGGGCAGCTACCAGAAACAGACCAAAAAACGCAAGTCTTCTTCTACAGTATGGAGCCGAAATCGACGCTGTCGACGGGTCATCCAAAACGCCGTTGTGCTTGGCCTCTGAAGATGGATACGCTGATGTCGTCGAGATACTCCTTAAGAATGGTGCATATATGGAAGCCCCGCATCCCAAGTATGGGCAAACTCCTTTGTCTCTGGCGTCTGGGGGTGGATATGAAGATGTGGTGCGATTGCTGTTGGAGCATGGGGCCAAGATTGACGCAACAGATTCCCAAGGCAAGACAGCACGGGACTGGGCGATTGAAGAAATCCATGATGAGATCGTTAAATTGCTTGAAGCTTATCAGTCGGAGAGGGTTGCTTTGCCTTATAGATAGACTGTTTGAAGTATGTTCACCTAAGTTACTTGTTACACAGAAAATATTAAAAACCCACAAAAATAATAGACATCATTTATGATTTTTGCCAGCCACATATCTCGACTACTAATAGCACATCAACCTCTCACTTTCCCGCGTTTGTAGGCTATTTTTCCATTGTTTGTTCTCTCCAAACTAGCCATCGTGGCTTGAAACGTCGAGTGCCTGGTCCGAAATAGGGAAGAAAAGTAATTTAAATACTCCAAGACTCAGATAAGGTTTTGTAAACGGGCAAAGTTGCTAGCAATATGTCAGAAAGGTCTGTCACAACGCTTTGGTCTGTGTTCAGTGGTTACATGACCAAACTTGACGGACAGTTTCATTGGCATAAGAGTTGTTGTTCGTGTTGAAATTGAACCGGCCAGGATCCTTTATCTGGTCGACTGGACCTAATGTGCTGGGACAAAGAAGTATTTCCGTTGGTGACGCTCCCTGCCATCACCCGTGGCCGCCGAGAGTTTCATCCTTTGTTTGCACCCTTTACTCCATCTTTTCACGAGACAAAGAGTAAAGAGCAGCGTTACGGAGACACCACTAAAGGCTATCGCGACCATTGGAGCTCCGTGTGCTGACTTATTCACGGTGACCAGCCGCTTTTCTGACCCCAGGCGAGAGCGTCTGCGCAAATCATCAAATGAATCTCTTTTTCGTAAGGCAGCAAAGTCGGCTTTTTGGCCTAGAGAACATGCCCCAGAACCATCAGCAGGGGAAACACTGTCGGGTGGTAGCCTCATCATCGCGGTAGAACATGTCATAACTGGGAGTACAGCTGATACCCAACTTCCCAAGCCAAGATGATCGGGGCGGTTGGCGATTATAGACACGGTAAAATATCTAACGTCGAAAGGAATAAAAGCGGTGTTAATGACCTGGAGACTATAGCTATCCCTAATACTAATTTAAGGACTTGCTTTATTGTAGTTGGAAGATTAGATATGTGAAATATACTATCTATTTACGCCTAGTTCTATAGCTAAATAGAGATAAGCGGAATTTACAAACGCACAGTAGCGTAGAGGAGGGACTTAACGGACATGGTGGCAGCACAGATGGGGATTGACAGAGAGGTTGTTGAAACCATCCATGCTAGCAACTGCTGCGAGGCTTTCGCCATAAATATGGCAATAGCAAGGTTGAGAAGGATCTTCAAGCTCTGAAGCCGCAAAGGTCCCAAGACGAAGTAACAGTCGAGAAGTGCATTTGAAGGCCTTACACGTCCCTCGGAAGGTGTCTTTGGAGAGGATAGAAGTGAAATTACTCACTGTCGGGACCTGGTTGCCGAAAGCCTGTCATTTGAAACCTGCTTGGCACGGGAGACAGAAGAGTAACCCATCAAGAGAACGGGCCACGAAAAGGGTTCCAAGTAGCCTGATAAGAATTCAAGACATTACGATACTCGCATAAGATACACGACCTCACACTCATATCAGTACGGTTATCTGCATCCTAAAACTAATCCATCCATGCATCACAATCGACCCAATTGACTACAAATGACTCACAGCGGATACTGATTTCCGCAACTTAGACCTGTTTACGCCCGTAACATGAAGCCATCAGACACTAACAACGTCGGTTCGACGATATCCCCGTGGGGTAATTCCTTTAAACGCCGATCCTCCGAAGTTATCTCCACAGGCTCAACCAGGTTATTGACCTTCCTCGGGTTGTTTACTGGTGCCAAGTGATTTAAGCTTATTCTAGATATGGGGCCATGAGTGAGGGGATGTAACAACAACATGATGATCCTGGGTTCGGTTACAGATCTATGTTGCAGTCATGCTAGGTTCAGACGACAGGATCCGAGTTGTCCCGAGTCATGACTTCTCACACGAGCAAAGAGACCGTGGCTGTGTAGCCAATAGATGATCTCGGTGCGTAAAAGCAGCCAGTTGTACAACACAAAGGCCAGGCTGCAGTTTGGGGATAGCGACCCTTCATGATAAGCAATAGCCAAGATCGGCAGACGAGGCAACTAAGTCCACATAAAGACTCATCTACAAAGGCATTCACTGGCGCCAAGTAAACGCTTGTAAAAGTCCCTGTGAGAGAATAAAGCACAGGGTGGTATTCGCCATAAGCAATCGACTGATTCAAGCGGGGAAGAGGTGCGTCTCGGAGCATAGTTCTGTTCGCCGACGACCAATGGTGTGAAAGCGGAGACGGGAACGCTTAAATTTATGCTTGAAGCTTGTGTCGGGAGCTAAACTCTGAATGGCGGGCCGGTTGGTAGATCTCCAAGAGTCGGCAATAAGACCCTTATGTTTGAGGCACTTGGCGGGGAGAGTGTCTCGAGAAAGGATATTGAAAATAGAGACATTTTAACTACTGAACAGCGAGTGGGTTGATTTTTAACATCTGTGAAAAGCCTTTTTCTGGGTGTATTGATAGAGGGCGTTCCACATACGTCATTGAAAATGGTGAGGTGATATCAACGCTCGCAACCCAAATGAACAAAACACGCACGGAAATGCAATCTCATCCCTCCTCACCACGGAAAAGCGACACCCTGAACCCTCCCCCCATCCCAATCTTGGCAACTCCACACTCACACTACCCCACGGGGAAAACGTGGAGCAAAATAGACCCCGAGCTGGGCCAGCCACCAGACAGGAAGATATCGTCATGGCAAAGATAAAAAGGCCGCAGTGCCCCCGTGTTCAGAAGAGGGGAAGACAGAGACTTTTGCAGTTTATCTTACTTGCTTCTTTTGTCTTTGAGAAACAATCTCGATCTTTCCATCTTGATATCTTTGCTATAACAACCTTTTTTCATTTCGATAATCTATGGGCTGGAATACTCATGCGTCGGGCACCAATGATCCGCCTGAGGTGCGGAACTGGCGAATCCACCTGATTGCTACGGTGGCTAGCATGTCCGCTCTCGCCAGTGAGTTCTGAAGCTGTGACGATGAAGACGATGTACTGATTTGAGCAGTCGGATATGACACTTCTGTTATTGGAGGTTTGTACCACTCCCTCTCGCTGTATGATAGACCCATTCTAACTGTGGACAGGTACCATGGCATTGACCTCTTTCATGAGGGACTTTGGCCTAGACCTCGTCGAAAAGACCCAACGCGACACCATCCAGGGAAACATCGTCTCCACCTTTCAGGTACACCTCTCCTCCCGCTTCACTCTGTTCTCTTCTCTGACACGCCCAGGCTGGCTGTTTCTTCGGTGCGCTGTTCACCTTCCCCATCGCCGAGAAATGGGGTCGTAGAAAGACCATCATGGGCGCAGCCCTAGTCTTCCTCCTCGGCGGCGCCCTCATGACCGCCGCAAACGGCAACCTCAACATGATCTACGGCGGCAGAGCCGTCGCCGGTCTCGGCCTCGGCGCTTCCTCCCTCACCGTCCCAGTATACATCAGCGAAACTGCCCCGCCCTCCATCAGAGGTCGTCTCGTGGGTATTTTCGAAATCGCTTCGCAGGGCGGTGGTATGCTTGGTTTTTGGATCAACTACGCTACCGACCGCACTATTGACGTTAACACCAAAACACAGTGGATTGTCCCCCTGGCGGTGCAGCTTCTGCCTGGTTTGGGTCTTGCGCTCGGTATGTTTTGGTGTCCTGAGTCGCCAAGGTGGTTGGCACGTGGTGATCACTTTGAAGCAGCGGAGAAGATTCTCGCGCAGATTAGGGGTCTTCCTGCGGAGCATGAGTATGTGAGGAGAGAAATGGGTGATATTCGTGCGCAGGTTGAGGAGCGCAGTACGAATAAGATGAGTAAGAAGCAGCAGTTCAAGAAGCTTTTCCAAAAGGGCGTGCGTAACCGCATGGGTATCGGAATGGCTCTCATGTTTCTGCAGAGTTTCACAGGCGTCAACATCATCACCTACTACGCACCCCGTATCTTTGAGAGTCTTGGAATCTCCGGTACTTCACTGAAGCTCTTCTCCACTGGCTTCTACGGCATCTCCAAAACCCTCGGCATGGTCCTCTTCACCTTCTGGGTCGTTGAGAAAGTCGGTCGCCGCAAGGGTCTTATCTGGGGTGCTGCACTCGGCTGTATTCCTATGTGGTATATCGGCGGGTACGTGATGGAAGCCGACCCCGCAGCCGCAGCAGCAGCTGGTGTTGTGAACCGCGATGGCTGGGGATACCTCGCCATCGTGTGCGTCTACATCAACGCCATCATCATCTGTGCGACATGGCAGGGTATCACGTGGACATACGCATCCGAGATCTTCCCCCTCGACATCCGCATGCTCTGCGTCGCCATAACCACAGCCGACACATGGCTCGGATCCTTCATCATCGCGCGCTCAACACCCTACATGATCTCAGATCTAGGCTACGGCGCCTATTTCTTCTTCAGCTCGATCCTCGTGTTAATGGGAATATGGGCAACGTTCTTCGTCCCCGAAACAAAAGGTGCGTTACACTGACCAAGCCTTCTAGACGTATTCTACAGTGTGGCTGACATGCATAATCTCATAGGTATCACCCTCGAAGACATGGACGCGCTATTCGCTAAACCCGTGTACAAAACGGTCTGGGCGCAGATGCGCGGTAAACCCGTCCTGGAAGAACATCGCGCCGAGTCGCCCTTCGAAGACGACGAGAAGGCGCATGAGCTAAGAATACCTTAGCTTCCTCGCCGGGGTTTTTCTTTTTTTTTTTTTGCAGTCAGCTTTAGATAAAGCGAATGAGAGGGCTTATCGGACTGCAACCATTTGTGTCTCCCCCCCTGTGAAACTGCTACGCCGTGAATGGGTGGTGTGATTCTGACTGCCGTTCCAGAAGGGGACGTTGTCTCCGAAAGGTAGAAGAAGTCGTGCATTTTTTTAAGTGATGACAGCAGGGCCCTTCCATGCCTCTGATCCGCTACGGCGCTTTCTTATTTCGACCGCGACTCTTGTCTTGTCTCAATCCATATTATTACCGTGTCGCTCACGCATAATTACCATTCTGACAGTGCTTTGTTTACCCCGCAAAGCTTCCCCAGACTGTGACGTAGATTATTCCCAAGTTTGGGATTTCCGTTTGTCATAGTAACAATTCTTTGGGGCCCTTTTGCTAGTGTTACAGCGAGTGGCTTGTCTTGCTTGACTGTGTGCGGCCGACCAGCTGTTCGCCAAGAAACGAAGAATGATGTTATTGGTTTGCGGAGTTGGGGATAATCGCGGGACATTCCCTATTGGGGACTCAATTTGGGCTTTTGTTCGATTCTTGGTTTTTTATCACTGCCAAGACTACTCGGTGTCTTGGCGCTGAGGAGAAGGGGTTTCTTGTTGGTTCGGGCTTATGAGAAGAGATTGCGGTTGTAATCTTACCGGGTTGGAGTTGGCCAAGAGATAAGGGAGAGAGATTGGAGAATGGAATGATCTTTTGTTTTTTGAGATACTCTCACTTAAATGTGAAGAATGCGTGCAGTCGTGGTGATGAAGGTGAGACCGTCTCTAGGAGTGTTTATCCTGACTGAAATGCCCAACCAATAAAACATGCTCTAATTTAAACATCAACGGCCCCAGTTACTCTGCCAATATTTAACGTAATAAATTCCCACTTTGCCCGATCGCATCCCCCGGATTTGCACGGCCAATCTCAATGAGGATGGAGATAATGCATCTCAGCACAATTGGCTGACCCAGCCACCAACCCTAAATCGTTTTAGCTGATGCAGGGTTGGCACAAAATAGTAATTACTATTAGCGATTACTATTTTTTACTACATATACAGCACCGTAAAGGGTTAATTTATAGTTAACCGTGCTTTTACCGGCAGATTTATATGGGCTAGATATACAGGGGGATGTATGTATTAGGCTTGGCATAGTAATCGCTATAGCGATTACTAAAAAGTGCCAACCCTGAGCTGATGATTGGGAATAAACATCCCCAAGTTCATTTTTATCTCCTTCCCCTTCAAGATGATACATAATCTCTTGGCGTCGGAGGCCCCAAGCGTTCGGGATCTTTGACAGATTTCTCGGCAAAAGCTGGGCGTAGAAATTTGATCTTGGAGGCGAACTTGGGGTAACTGTAACGCTCAACGGTCAAGAGATTGTGTGTAACATTGCTGAATGATTGCTCGCCACTCAATTAAACCATTGAAGGCGGGAAGGCAAATAAAACAGCGCGTCATACTACCCCCCCATACCTCGTGATAAACATTTTAAGCTTGTTGTTTAGCTCGCCCTCCCAACCAGCGCCACGGTCCACCTGTCGTCGCCTGTGCATGAGGGTGAGGGTGAGAGTGAGTGAGTGAGAGAAACCCCAAATCAGACCAAGACATGCGCGCCAAGACGGACCCCAACCCGTCCAATCCTCCAGTGAGAAGATCGATCGTTGCACCTTCCCTTCTCAGTATCATGTCCGTTGCATCACGCGTTGGACGATTACTCTTAAGCGCAACTCAAAATGTTCATGTTGATGAGCGGATGTCGGGTAGTGCACGCACTGAGCGGGGCAGTTGTCATCACTGTAAATCATCAGCCCAGTTAGCGGTTCTCACTAACTAAATCGTCAAAGCTTCCTGGGGAAAATGGAGTTGAACCTTTGCAAAAGCATGTGCTGAGGTATGGTTTATTTACACGACATGACATGGAAGATGCAGAAATACAACCCAACAGCTTCAATTATATTGCAGAGATGCATGCACCAACAGCGTCTAACCCTTGCTCAATGGATGTTGCACTCTCCCTCCATTTGCCTCGTCTAGAACTACTTGGCAGCTTCTCTTCCTTCTCGTCTCTTTGACACGGATGCTTATCATGTCTTGGCACGCTACACGACTTCCCACCACCTTCTGAATTCCAATCCCTCCATCTCCTGCCCTTTTCGCCATCGCCTGTGTTTGTGTAAGGTAGCTTAGCTTCCTTCCCTGTAACACCAACGTCTCCGCTCCTCGGAGATAAAAACCACTGCCAATCCGCATCTTGCTTATCCCCCCAGCTCTCATCTCCGTACTCCCCCCCCCCAAGCAACCCCCTCCATAACACCAACAGCTTTTATTTTCTATCACACTTACCACGTAGTAGGCAAAA
>JAAOAQ010000661.1:0-31497 GCA_013396025.1 Fusarium phyllophilum
GGATAGTGGGATGGGGTTGGTGGATGAGGAAGAGGAGGAGGAGTTCTTTTGAGGGACATTCATTGCATTTTCCTTTGTTTGGCATATTATTATTTAATTCATATTCATATTCAAAGTGAGGTTGGATGAGTGGCCGTGATGACTTGCCTTTCTGAGTAAGTACCGATTCGATAGCCGACGAATACCGATCCCCACACCAACCGAACCAATCTAACCAATCTAATCAATCCCTCATAAATTTCATTTTTTTTTTACTCACTCGGAATTACCGTCCGAGTTCGGCCGTTCGAAACCGCTAATCAAGATCCAATCTCATCTCAATAATCTCGCATCCCCTTCCCTCCCCAGACTCTCACTTCCCCATTCTCACCCTCACCCACTAACATCTAATATCACCTACAAATAATATCACATATACCCTCATAATGACAATACTCATCCTCCGCCCCGCATTCAAACATCCCCTGCGCCACATACAACGGCGCTTTCAAACATCGCCCCCTAAAAAAGACCCCGTCCCTGTACCCGCTACCGTCGCCCCCCTGCCGTTATGGCAGCGCCTGGGTCCTTTGACAACGGCTGTTCAGGCTTATGCGCGTGCGCAGAATAAGAGTCCGTATAAAACGCAGGTTGCGACTGCGGTGGTGATTTACATAGCGGGGGATTTGAGTGCGCAGTATGTTGGTGGTAATGAGTATGATCCTGTTAGGACGTTGAGGAATGCGGTTATTGGGTGTGTTGCTGCTATACCGAATTATAAGTGGTGAGTCTATTCCCCTGAGAGTATGAGTGAGGATGGGGTGAAAAGAGTGAGATTGGGTTGATATTTGGACTCGGCTAACAGTCACAGGTTCATGTTCCTCTCCCACAACTTCAACTACTCCTCCCGTCTTCTCTCCCTCGCCACAAAAGTAACCGTCGGCCAAGTTGTCTTCACCCCAATCTTCAACACATATTTCTTCGGCGCCCAAGCCTTACTATCCGGCTGTGACATCCCCGGCACAATCGAGCGCGTCAAAGACACAGTACCAACCAGTATCATTAATTCTTGCAAATTATGGCCCATGGTCACGGCGTTTAGTTTCTCGTTTTTGTCGATTGGGTGGAGGCCTTTGTTCCATGGTGTTGTGGCTGTGGGGTGGCAGACGTATTTGAGCTTTTTGAATAGGATGGCGGAGGTTAAGGAGAGGGAGAGGCATGCGAGGGAGGGGAAGATGGAGGTTGGGGAGAGGGTTGGGTATGTTGTTGCTGAGGCTGCTTGATCATTAGGAGATGTTTCTTTGTTTGGCTGGGATAGACTTGGGTTAATAGAATAGACAAAATGGCGTTTAGGTTAAATAGATAATTTTTATACATCATTCTCTGCTGTAGAGTCAGACGCATTTTGCTAAAAGGCAGACAGCCTCACGAGTACCTATATAATAATGTAAGAGGCACGGAACGGACTTGGATTACACGAGGTGATCGACCATCTCTTGTTGTTCAGGTCCCTGACCTTAACGGAAAGTCAAAGAACGCGAAATTGCCACGGTTATATATAGATGTCTTATATCGATTCTCAAGAGGGTAAATCAAAGCTTTGTTACAAAAACTAAAACTCCTTTTTGTTCACAGCAGATAACATAAGTACTCTGATAATCTCATCTCCAACCCAATGCCAACTTAGGATGACAATATAGTTGGTATTCCATCCAGACCTGAAAGGTTTTCGTTGCGTCCAAAAGTTCCACCCACATTGCATCCACCGTTTCCAAACGAGAGCTCCCATGCTCAGACAGCAACAAAGAACAGCCCATGGCCAATGCCACGCCTGAACTACGCCATTGGACATTCAACTTTACCAGTGTATAGATTACCCGCTCCATGATACTGCAGCCTTGGAGTGCAAGGTCTCCATCGTGCATTTTCTCAATCGTATTAAGAAGAATTGATTGGAAATTCTCATAGAGCATTCCTCGCCACCCATCAGAATTCCCAAATAAACATCGCATGTACTGCTCGAATATCATCAAGAAGAATATACCTCTTGGATCTTGGCAATGCAGACTTTGAGGCCTGCATGACGCTTCTTGACTTCCAAAGATTTCTCGTACCTTTCGTCGCAGGATTACTTGAAAAGCTCGTTATCTTTTCTCGTCATCGAGTGCATGGCCTATCTGTTTCATTGCTTGCACCAGTCCGTTGAGCTGTCCACAGACCTGCCGTAACCAGGAGCCATTCTTTTGTAAGAGCCTCTTGAGGCGTAGGAACTGGACATCAGTTCCAGTATCCGTAACAGTCGCGATGTCCAAGAATGCATGAGAAGCTTTTCTGGCGTGTTGATTGGCAGCATTGCCTATGAGAAAAATTCCTCCACCCATCATATTTTCAAGCTCCTGCCAGCGGGCCAAGTGCATGTCATCAGCCCCATGCAGCAAAAACGGATATTCTCCCAAGAAAATGAACAATGCCCCAGGAGGAAGTATACGACTAGAAAGTCTCCCCATGAACCTACGCAACTCTGCCTCAATACGGCGGAATGAGGGACGAAGTACTTCGCAACCTGTTATAGGTAGTGTCTGCTGAGATCTGATCGGCAACCTCGTCAAGGCGAGGATTGTCCCAAAAGCGTTTTCAGCAACCTTTTGGAAGTGCTCCTGGTTTGTTGGGAGAAAAAGTCGTTCAGCCTCGATTTGTTCATATTCTCTGACTCTGTCCGCAAGCGTGGTCGAATCTCCAGAGTTGAGATGATGAATTTCTTGGATACCTTGAGCGGTATTGTCCATCATACTTTGCCAAAGGATGCGGTCGTCATCAATGTCCGAGGGCGGTGCAAATCTTTCTGTAGGTTCTTGGGCTTGCTGGCCAGAGTGGAGCTGCTGTAAGAATCTTGCCTTGGAGCCCCGTTCAATCTTCATATTCATGTGTAGACTGTTGTCAAATCCGTCGAAGCTCTCTCGAAATTTCTTTGGGAGACCTCCGCGGAAGACTTTGAGCTCGTTGGGTAGACTCTCCCAAAATTTTGCCTCAGGGGGAAGCTGACCGACAGTGATGGAGACATAAACCCATAAGGCGAGGCGGACGCGCCGTTCTCGGTCTAAGTGGTCTTTGATAGAGTTCTTGAACATGTCATCACTGGTATCCTGTAAAGACAGCGTCAGCATCCCAATATACAATTTCTTGCAATAATCCTCACCGACCCTGAAGTCTTGGTCGATGAAGTGAAAAAGCTGTGACCCAACAGGTATAGAGCACTGTAAGCGAAGTTCCTCTGCTCGTGAATGTCCTTGCTAGGATTGTTTGCAGCATTCTGAAGATATCGAAACAGCTGTAGTTCCACGTATCGGGAAAGCAGCCATGAGGTCTTTACAAACACTCCAAGGGTGCTGCTGCTGCCGCCGGTATTTATGACCAGGTCATCCTCATATGGGTTGTCGAGGCATCGGTCATCACAAAAGGCTGCGACTTTGCGCTGAAGAATGTCAATTTGGCAACTCTCTCAACCGTGTATAAAACTCACCGTCCACTTCAAGCGATCGTTGCCGACCAAGATACACGGAGAACCCGCAGTATTTGCAGGATAGTTTCTCAGTAGTTGCGCTTCTGCCTTCCTCACCATAGACGACCTAGGTTTTTGGTATCGTCCATCGGGGAAGCAAATAGCGCGTAACCCTTGAAAGGCAACTGTCCATGGGAAATCGATGTTTATGGGCGTGATCTCACTTTTCTCTAGCATATATCTCGTGGAAGCCAGGGCCTTTGTTGCCAATTCTTCATCTAGGCATTCTGTAAACAAGGTTTCATTCATTGATGGCTCTGAGATAATCAAATCAGTAATCTGGAGAGGCCATGATGATCGCGCAATTGGATGTAATGGATATACTTATAGCAGCTTAGAATGTTACTACTCACTATAGAAGAATGATCCTGACTCTATTATGTCCAGAAACTGGGCTTTGGTGCATGGGACTCTCCAGAGCCGAGGCTTGCGAAGACCCAAACACGCTTTGCATGGGATTCCCCCAACACACTAAGACGACATTTGTGAATAACCATCACCCAAGAAACTGGTCGGGAAAAAGTGATGTATTACCGTGATGTTATTTCGGCGGCAGCGAATGCAAACTCCATTCTCGCGAGCGAGAGCCTGCCCTTCTGCCTGCTCTCTCGTGAGTGGGCCTCGACGTCTTGGTCGGCTTGGTCGTGGCAAAGGAAGCTGAACTTGCGTCGGAGGTGCGTTCACCTGAATAAATCCCTGGTCCCCAAATCCGGATGACTGGGGCGCTTCGGGCATAATACGAGTCATCTCGACAGGATAGGCAAAAGACTCAACTAGACATTGAACTATTAGCTCATAAAGACGGCGATCTTGATCAGTAGATGTATTACCCGAACGGTTTTCAAACGTGTTGAAGGTCTCTGCAGAGAACTGACAGTTCTCTGATATCATCGAGTCAAGACCAACTTGGAATTGCGGAATATAGCCTTGATGTTGAGGAGCGTCATGGACAGGGTACAAATTGGTACCCGGATGGTCGCTGCCATGAAACATAGTGCTCGTTGAAATCTGCGCCATGGTAAGATCATTCATAAAGTCTGAAGCTTCAGAGGAGGGCGCATCGAGCATCATGGAATCTGTTTCTGAACAAGCGTCGTGGCTCGTGTAAGTATGAGGGTCATAAATAGGAGACGCAATGCCACAAACCTAGCTGTTCCGGCTCTTGAGTAGCTTCTACTGCCTCATCAAGGTCCATGAGGCATGAGAAATCGAAATCTGGTGATCCCAGTAGAGACAGATCAAGACTGTCCATGTAGTTTGAGCTGTGATTATTTTCGACCTGCTGCGAGAGACTAGAGGCCAACTCTGCTTCCACGTTCACTTCACTGAGAGAGGTGGGCGCGGCGACATAGCGATTTGGATCGTCTGGGCCCATAGTGAAATAGGAGTTGAGTGTTCTGCTCGTTGTTATCTGGGATTGTAATGAAGGGCATTGGGCTGCCTCTTATACCATGAATAGAGAGAGTACTGAGACAAGGCTCTGCCGTTGCGGCCAATAAGAACTAACATCGGTGACCCACAGCCCCAGTTGCTGTCAGCTGTGGCGCATCTGTATCCAATGACCGAGAACATCGGTAACTCGAAATATGGGTCTAGGACAGACATCCTTGGTCACCAAAATTCACTTTATCATCTCTCTTCACCGATATTCACATCTCACTGAAGTGTCCATTACTTTCTATGACTATGAAGGCCTCGAACTAGATGGGTATAAACATAAGTAATTAAAGTATGTACAGAGACTCATTTCGACGACTGTTGAGAATTTAGTTATAAGATGTGTCAATAGCTATGGCCACCTTGAATATAACAAAGAGAGAACAATACATTAATTCCTCTCCGCGTTAATGGAATAGATACTAAGCTATGGATGTATTAGCTGAGAATTCGGATAATAAACTGATTAAAGGCCCTCTGAAATCGGGGTGTGGCTTGGAATTGAGGGCAAGATGGGGTTGGGAGAGGCTCAAGCAGACGTCGAGGATCTCGAAACGCTTGCCAAGCAAAGGAGCCTGATAATCGGCGAGAATGACGAGGAGATCATCGGGCTCGAAAACATCATCCAGGTCAGGATTACTGCGTTTCTCAAGCTCCAGGAGGAGATGGATGAGAAGGCGAAGGAGCTGAGGACCCATATGCATGAGGGCCATGTTGCACCTACTCCTACAGCTGCCCCTGAGTCTAAGCTTCGATTCAAGTATAATATCAGAAGAGAGAGTTCTAGCTGCAACAAGAATGTCTTCTTCGACCTCAAGGGCGCAGGTGGCCAGAACCTTCCCGTACACGCCATGTAAGTATCTGTCACCAAGAAACCAGGATGTCAGCTAAGCTCTGTCACTTTGGATGGATCGTACAAGTGGGACTCCAACCACACCTGGGAGATCCTCTCAGTCCCTGGCTTCAACACGCGCGTCGTCATCAAGATCGCCGGCAACAGCTTCGTTCTCTTTTCAGCTGGTAGGTACAAAATCCCACAGAACAGACTAGATTACTTACGAAGGATATGAGACAAGGACAGACTATCGAATGTAAGAGAACCCGCGATGCCTCTGACCTTGCAGCTTAGTGGGATTTTCAGGGCGCGACGGTCGAGAATGTCATGACAGCACTCAAGTCAGGTAAGTAACTGGATATTTGATGTGTGAATTACAAGCTGATGAGGGTTTGAGATTCCGCAATGCTAAGGATGGGACGTACCTTGATCTTTTGAGTAGCAATACAGCTAATGGCACGGCTTTCTTGACGTACAACGGCCATGGTGGTGCGAATCAGGCTTTCAAGCTTTGGAAGCACTAAGACTGGGATTATAGTGATAGACTTTTCTTTCTACTCGGTGCTGTTTATTGAGTTTTCTTGGTTAAATTGACCTTATCTTTTTGTATGCTTGACCGAGTTTGCCATATGGTGATTCCTGAGAATAGTCTCTTGATATGCACTGTTGTTTCTGGGTTGGTGAGACAGGCGTAGTGTAGTCGGGTTGAAGGACATACAAGGGGTGGCCAAGCCACTGGATGCGTTTGAAACTGAGAAGCGGCAGAGCCAGACAAACCTGGGAGCAATTGTGATGAGGGAGTTGGTAGCCCTAAATTCTACATGGCATCTGGGATGTTATATTTGAGGAATTTAATTGACTCGCTACACGGCAAATCTTCAAGTTGAATCGGGTTTCCCTTCGGCGCCATTGTTTTAGTAAAGTAATTTAACAATGCGATAATCGACCTGCAGACCCAGAGGCTCCATTCAGGTCTGAGTAAGTACAGAAGCAAGTCTATCATAATAAATATACAGATGAAGAATTAAAACCACCAAGCAACCCCTAAGTAAACTTATTCAGATGGCAAGCCTTAACAGTCGAACCCTCCATACCAGGAATAGATCTTCCACTCGGTGTCTTGACACTCAAATCATTCCTAGCACAACCACCTCCATTCGCCCAAAGATACGTAAGCGGAATAGCATCACCCTTCTTCAACTGAATCTGATACGAGCCACCCTTCCACAACGCAGAATTCTGTCCTGTCCTGCTCGCGTCCCCTGAATAGCCCAGGCACCGTAATTCCGCGTATACGCTGCATCCTTAACCCAAAGATAACCCCAGTTATCAATGGCATCAGGAACAGAGAAGGTATACGTTCCTGTCTCTTTGGCGTAGAAGTATGCGTTGTAGAGAAGGGCTGACTGGGAAGCATCGAATGTGCCACTGCCGGGGATGGTGAGAGAGCTGCAGGCGCTGAATTGGAGGGTCTGCGCGTTGCCTGACGATAACACGGGTTTGCCTTTGAAGTAAGTGGTTGTGAATCCATCGTCGTAGACGTTGGCGTTGAAAGGGCATTGGAATCGACGGTAGGCAATGTCGCTGTTATCAGCAAAGCTAGTCTCGACGACCCAGGCTGTAACAGTCGAGGTCTTCTTCTCAGTGACTGTTGAAGTAAAGACACTGACTGATGTAGTCGTGATGATCTTGGTGCTATTTATAATTAGACCTGAATAGTATTAAACAAATGAAAGAGACGTACTATTCTTCAATGGGAGTCACAGCATCTGTCGAAGTTGTGATAAACGTCGTAGGCTCAACTGTCTGGATGGTTGTATGGGTCGTAGGCTCTTCAATATCAAGACAAGAGCAGATATCAGAAGCCTGAGCCTCAGTCCAGTCAGAAGGTATAGCTTCAGGCACATCAACCTCATCAAGGCCACGCTTCTCTGGATGTGGACTGCCTCGCTCGAAAGTAGGAACTGGGGCAACGTAAGAGTATGCGGTGTCAAAGCATGTGATTGTTTCGATCGACAGCGTTGAAGTAACGGTTGCCTCCGACCACTATCACAATCTTAGTACACGCTCCCCAAGTATGGTCAGTGGAACTTACGTCGGTATTAGTCTTGAACTCTGTCAAGATTGAAGTTGCGCCGTCGTAGTTAGTCTCGATGTACGTGAGAGCGTCGGCGGTGATGGTGGCGACATCGACCTGGTACACGTTTGTAGGATCGGTTGTTGCGTGATCGGTTCTGTACGGGTTGTCATGAGTGAGAGTTTAAGGCTTGTGGAGTAGGGAAGTTACATACTATGCGTGGTCATGGATAGGTAGCTGACACAGAAGGGAGAGGCACCCAAGTCAAAGGCCAGCATCGAGATGATATATGCATTGTCGTAACGGAACTCCGATGTGGATGTTGGCGCAGCGGTTGTAGACTCGGTGGTTTCACCATCCGTGGTAGGATGCTGAGTTGTCGAAGGGTCAGTGATGGCACCACTGGTGGGTTCGGTAGTGTCGGTTGTTGGCTGAGTGGCAGACCTAGTTGTGTCTTCGGCCGTTGGAAGCGTCGTAAGAGAATCAGTCATAGTCGTGCCAGTTGTAGACTGATAGGGAGATTCGGTGGTAGGGCCAGTGGCTGTCTCGGTCGACGATTAGTGGAAGGGTTAATTATGGCCTACTCTCACAGTTCAGTCGTAGTGGTACCAGTTGCAGCAGCATCAGTGGTACCGTCAGTAGTAGGCGCGGTAGTTGGCTCAGTCGTGATACCCTCTCAGGTCATGGTATCAGAATCCGTGGAAGACCCAAGGGTATCTCTCCCACTGGTTGAGAACAACACATAACTGCTTTGAGAACCAGTTTCTGAAGTAGAGAGACTCCCAGAAGCAGATCCAGACCTGGACAGCAGTGTAGTCAACGTGATAGAACCCCAGACGTGACGGGCTCAGAGCCAATAGTCAAAGATGAAGTAGCTTCCTCTGTACTTGAAGACTCAGAAGTGGCAGCACGGGTCGCATCTGAAACAGCCGAAGAGGGAATGTTGGCCTCGGCAGTCGAAGAAACAGACGCCCTGGAACTCACAGGCTTGCATGGCGCAGCGTACGCTGTAGCAACCGTAGCCGCGGCTAGAAACACCTTATGAAACAACATCGCCAAAGAGTGACAAAAACGAGTGACTGCACGAAAAGGAGTGAAGACGCGATGTAAACTCCTAAGTAAACCCCCTTATATTCATCCTGTCTAGATTCTTTACATCCTGACGCTATTTCTGCACCTCTCTGATATTGGCTTTTCTGCTATATCAAGGTTATTTGTTAGTGGCTTCTGTGTTATTATAAACAGCAGGGCTGAGATGTCCATGGTGTTGGGAATTGGCAATCGTGTTGGAAACATCGTTTGTTCTTGGTGGGGGGTGGTACCTGCGTTAGTGTGACCAGGGGTTAGGACCCTGCTGATCAAATGTTGATCATGGATCATCATACTACGGTTGTATTATAGGGCTGTTAGGGGTGGGCCAGCGGGCTTGTTCCGCTGAGATTTGCAAGACCCGCCAGTAGTGACATGTTGACCAGGGCTGTTAAACTTTATAGACCTTTAGAACTCCAATTAGGGTATACCTTAGTATCACTACATGGTAGTAAATAAGTATAAGTAGACTTAAGTTAGTAACAGTTTAAGTAGTATTTATATAATAGTAATTATATATTATTATTTAAGTTAACTTTAAAAATAATTAATATTTATAAAATTTAAACTTAATAAAACCTATAAATAGTTATAATACTAGTTAGTAAAACTAAGTTTTATTAACTTTATAAATTATTAAAAGTATCTTATAACTACTTTAAAGGCTATTTAAAGTAGCCTAGTAAGATAGTCTTTTTTCCGTATAGTAAATGCTCAAACCCACAGTGTTTTTCTAAAATGCGCACTGTACGCTTTTGCCCTGTAAGGTTCCGCTCAACATCTACTAACAACAACATCATGCCAAGAGTCTCCATGACTCGTCGCAATGACTATCTCATCTTCACCGCCTGGTCCAATGCCAACCTGTATGAACCTTCGTTTCTCCTTTTTAAAGCATAGAATTTGTATAAAACTAAGGTGATTGCTCTATGCCATTTGGAACTCGCAAGGCTCTGTTTTTCATCACTTGTCTATGACTGCATCTTCAATAACTACCCGACTATGATCATTATAACCAGTTCAGTGGCGATTTCTGCTCGTGTAGCCCTCGTATTTATATGACAAGGCCTAAGGGCAACTGTCATTAGTGGAGCTTCTTCAAGGGTTCAATGACAAGCTAAACTAAAGTACGGGTTGGCAATGACACTTCCTGGTGCATCGCTTACAGAAGCAAGGGCAAGCGATGTAGGAGTAATTGCCGATTTGTCGGGAAGCAGTTATTATGGGTGAGTTTCATCAGACGAGAGCAAATTGAAAAGGGGAACATAAAAGCCCCAATAGTTCGCTTATCAGAACCAATCAGACCTCAACATCGGAACCAACAACCAACAGCAACCAACGAGAGTCAGTCCAAATAAGGAGACCGGTCCAGAACCCAGCTGCATATGTTCAGCCAGCCACATAAAAAGTTTGCATCATACATGAATCTCGCTTATGCAGTGGTCAAAATACAACGCCTTGCTATTGAGAGAGTGATCCGTAGGCAAAGGTGGCATATTAGATGAAAGGTTGTTAATTATATTGGACTCAGTTGACCTGCTTTGAAGGGGTTGCTGTCCATCAAATCTTTGCAATTGCCATACATATTCAAAGCTCGATGGATCTCAATGACCTGACACTTTACTGCTGGGAAGCATCTCCGCGGACCCAGCCAATTGGGACTTGGGCACTGCAGCTGAGTCAAATCGAAAAGAAAAGACGAACAGTACGCAAAACATAGGTATCATCAATATCAGAAGACCCACGGATGGTCATTGTCCCCTTTTGCACGGTAAGAGAGTTGTCTGGCTCATTTCAAGATTTTCCTTTAGCTCTTGGTGAGTTCTTAAGATCAAAACAGTGGACTGCCCTGGATCTCTTCTTTCGCAGAATCCCCCCGCCTCTCTCGTACTGGTTCAATCATTATATCGCATCGCCAAACTATAACCCGAGAGCTTTCCGCCGATTTGGTGAAGTATGTAATCTTCGATGTTGAAGTTCGATTTGCGGAACTGTCACTGATTTGTCTCAACCTGCCAACGAATCTCTTGTTTAAGACCATCATGCTCACTACAAGTCGCACCAGGATATTTAACTGATCATTAAATAACTATCATCATATTTAAATCGCGAGCTATGAATTTGATTTCACTATAAGATGCTCCAAGCACAACTGCTGTATTACCTAGCAGACCACCCAGCGCTGAAACATTCGCCCCAGTGGCGTGCAACCCTCCGGTAAGCGACGGAGATCATCCCCAGACCACACCTCAGGAAGGAAGAAAAGTCCCGACATTGAACTAGGGTACTAAAATAAACTGGCCTAAAGCCTTGCTAAGATGTACTGAGTTTGGCCAAGTCTTTTTATCACTTAGATCAGAAGTCCCAAGTTTTCTTGCCTCCCCTCGCCACAGATCCAGGCCCCCAAATCAATCACGATCACGCGCGACATAGCCCAATCGGAGTAGCCATCTTCCCAATTCTGTGCAAAGCCAAGAAATGGCTGAGTGAGCTGAAAAGATCAGATGCTGTATCGGGAAAAGTAGCGCTTGGCTGTACTACCAGAATAAGCTTAAAATAAAGAAATGGCGTTAGCTAGACTGGTCGATTCAGCCTCACGCATACCATTGAGTTTGCCCTTTGGAACAGCTCGGTTAATATCCTGGTCCCTTCCCCCAGTGCATGAATTCCATGTAGACTTTACATAAAAATTTCTGTGGGATTGAAGGGAAAGGGAGTTACCATGGCGCAGTATAGCCAAGTCCACCAAGGGGTCTACGAGATGGGACTACATGGGTCTTCGACGTATCATTCGACTTCAACTCCCCATGATCCGTCTAGCTACGGCTACTTCCCCACCGGAAAACCTGCGCCATATCCAACGAACACCGAGTTCGAAGCCAACCAACACCTCATACACCCAAATGCCCCAACAGGCTTCCAACAACCAGCCAAACGTCAACCATTGCGAAGAAGACTCGGTAAAACGGGAATGACCATCATCATCCTCGGAACAATCGTTATCTTCGCCTCATGCGCTCTTCTCGTCTATCTCTGGCAAGGCGCCGAAAAAGCCCGCAACAGACAGCCCCGAGGCAAAGAATGGGACAGAATCATCTTTGACAACTACGCAGCGCAAGTAGCGACGCTTTGCTCCGCTGCAATTCGAGTATCTATGGATCTACAGACTTGTCTCGCTGCTGCGTCAATGGCAGCCATTGTCCTCGAAACCGCTGGTTGTCGACTCTCTGATCTGGCGCGGTTGTCAATCTCTAGAGCATCAAGTTGTGATGCAAGTCCATGGGATATCTTCCTCATCACAAAAAGCAACAGGAAAACCTTGTTCCACTGCATCATCTTACTCTTTAGTTTCGTATTAAGTCTTGCCATGACGTTCACGTCGACGATCTTGCTTTTCGACTTTAAGACGCTCCCAATCGCTGCACCGATGGTCTCAGAGTCAATTTATGTTGGGTTTGATATATCCAAAGACACAGCTGTGTTCTCTGGTGTATCTTACTGGCAGTCCAAACCGTCAGCTCACTGGCGATTTGCAGAGACGCGGCCTTCGAGTCAGAGACTTGCGCCTAAGGATGTGGCAGACACAGGAGATGTTTATCGAGCTATGATACCGATGGCCAATGTTGATAATCGAACCTCGTTGGAGTATTACTCTGGACCTACGATTGTTAGCAACATGAGGACAGCATGTGTAGCACCAGTTTTCAGCAATGCCACATTCGAGTATATATATACTGGAAGCAACGCTACAGAAGGTCTTTATCTCCAAGCGGAATTCAACGCCTCAACCGGTTGGGAATCTGGACCCAGTATCAATGGTTCATATCCAGCGACACTATCGTGCCGTATCAACAACGAATGGGATCAATCGAACTCCACATCCTGGCCAATATCTTTCTGCAGTTTCAACATGCAAGAACTAGCCCCCAAAAACATCAGTTTCACGAACCCCCTTTCTCGTCATCCGTACAACTTCAATCCAGTACTTCTCCTCAACGCAAGCGATAGTCTGATCCGGCTGAGACCCATGTATGACAGGGCTACAAACACGTGGTCGAACGTGACGATTCCGGAAGATATGCAAATGGAAAAGTCAACGAGAAAAGGTCCATGGACGACAGCGACTAGTCAGAATGGCACTCAGCTCTTCCAAGCGAGTGTATGCTTCCTCACTCAGAACACGCCGTTTCTGTATAACGTCACCATGACAGGCCGAGCAATACCATCTGAACCAACATCTATAGCAAAGTGGAAAACACTACAGGGGAAGAATGGGACTGAGTTTCTCAGACAACTCGGCGTAGGAGTATCGCCCTCAGATACTGAAGCAAGAGGCATTCTTGATCTGAAGATACGCTCGGGGCCAGCTTCTATGGCAGATACAGGGGTTCCTGAGTGGGATGAATGGGTTTACCAAATGATTCATTTCAGTCTTTTTGACTATAGTATCTCCGGCGGATGGACCTTCAACAACGATGCTTTAGAAGGATGGTTCGATACAGTAGCAAATTGGCCCGCGCACCCAGAACACTCGCATCTCTTTCAGAGTGTTCTTCAAGAAACGGATGATCCAGCACGAGCTGTCCAGGAACTCTTCTTTCGGTTCTACCAGATGATCTTCCACGATATCCTACCCTACTTTACTCAACAGCAATCTGTATCTACCATCAACGTCAAACAGGTTCTTATTCCGAATCAATGGACGGGCTTGATAATTATTCTGTCGGGTGTTATCCTGCATTTGTTTCTCACGTTGATAACCATCATCATGTTTATGGCTTCGACGAAGAGTTCTATTCTTGGTAACTCATGGCATGCTGTGTCGCAGATTATTTCGCCGGAGACGAGTGTTGTGGTGGAGACTGTGGCGGGTAATGGGATGAGGGATGTTGATCTTGCGAAGTGGGCGGAGTCAACGGGTTCTGACGGACATGTTTATGGATTGTCGACGGGTGCTGATAACAAGGTTCGCAGACGGTAGGGAATACGACACGGAGTTGCATTTATGGCCAAGAACAGAGAAGAATATTTGTTAATGGTCTTGTGAAAATCAAGCGAGTCATAAGCTAAATGTACTATTTGCAATCCGAGTCAGACCTTTCTCAGCTCCTTTGAGCTACATGAACTAGGGGAGGAGAGGAAAGTTGGGATCTTGATCCTAAGTGATGAAAAGACTTAGGTAATTTAGTATTCGTTTAGTATAAACTTAGGATAAGTTTAGAATATAGTTTAGCAAGTTTATTTAACACCTTATGCTAAGGTCTAACATTTCTTGCTCCCTGAGGACGAACTACTTAAAACTCCTTCCATGAAATCCAGGAAGGATCTGCTGCCCCTCCAGCTCATCATACGTAATTCCCCTCTTCTGCGATTGCTGCCAAGTCTGCTTCAACGTCGTAAACTCTCCCATAGTTGGGACAGGATGACCCCCCCTCTCAAACTCATTCTGCGTAAAACCCTCACGCTTCAATAGAGGTGAGTCAATAGTGTTGAGAACAAGGTCATTCTCGGCGCGCGAGAAATACAAAAGACCTAAACGGTCTACGTTGCGCTGATCCTTGGGAGGGACAGATACCTAACCTGTTAGTATACGAAACAAACTGAAAGAGTTGACTTACCCGATGAATGGTAGACTGAACATAACCCCCCGTAAGAAAACTCAACGCATCACACGCATTAACCGTCAAACTCCCATCAAGAGGCTTAGCCCACTTCCAATCACCAGTCTTATGATCCTTGATCTGGAGACCAGCAACTGGTTGGCGGAAGAGAAGAGTATATGACCCAAGATCAGTATGGCCGCGAGACCAAAGACCATCTTCGAGCTTTTCAATCTCTTCGGGGGAGAATTTTCCGTATTTCATGTAGCGAAGGTGAGATTCGTTGTGGGTTCCCCACTTGTGTAGGTTGACGAGGTGGTCTTCTGGGATTTGGAGGGCGAGGGCTGTGAGGTGGTAGAGAGGGTCGAGGACTTTTTCGTGTAGGTCCTTGAGATGTGTTAGTGTAGTTGGGAGGAGATTGAAAGGGTTGGGTACCTTTGCGAAAGAGGTGATTTCATCGATATGATCCTTCAATAGCTTCGGTACAGGCTGCGTAATCTTTCCATCATCCGCTACGTCGAGTCAGCACTGCAAATCCACCAATTCACGGATCAACTTACTAGCCATGTTCCAAACCTCTGTCTTCTCCTTCACACCACCCGACAGAATCCTTCTCCCGCCTGGTCTGTAGCCATTATACTCCCCCGCATCAAGATTAGGAACATACTTGAGCTTCTCCTCGATGGGGAGATTATAAAAGGCATTACCAAGAGCGAATTGTCTGTCAATGGCAGATTGGGGAATGTCGAACTTGGTTACGTAGAAGAATCCTTTGGTGCGGATTGCTTCGATCAGAGTTTGGGCGAGTTCGGCGTTACCTTCTGGGGTACCGTACTTAGAGAGGTCGATGTTTGCCACTACAAGACTCCAGTTAGATGAGGGGAGAATATGGGGAGATGTGGAGAGAGGTACAGTCTGCCCAGTCGAGATCTTCCTTTGTCTCTGGGACGTAGGAGTACTGGGGAATCTCTGAGATTGCTGAAGGCATCTTGTTGTATAATTCAAGTTGAATGATTTACGTTTGCGAGATCAAAGCTGGGAGAAAGATACATAAACGCATATATATGCGCGACATTTATATGCTGACATATCAATGGAGATAGCGATGTCGTGATTGACTTCTCCGCATGAGATGCCACGCTGTGGAGGGGAAGATGTTTTCCGATGTTGATCATCTGCTTGCTCAATCTTGATAACGATGGCGCAATTTCATCCTGGGGGCTTAGTCAGGATAACGACTTCAGCAACGTTATCTTGAGGCCTTTAATCCTTTTTACTCATTGAAGACTTACTTTAACTCTCTTGATACGCTAAATCTCTGTCACTGATCAGTAGAAGCTGTGGTCTTTTTCTCATTGAACACCAGCGAACGGTTACCTAGTGCTCAGTGACTCTCCGTATCCTAACTGGCTTCTGTCTTTTGAGATTGTCTCAAGATTCATGATACTGTCAGATAGTTAACAGCAATTATAGTCACGAGACAGAACGAATTCTTGGTTAGTGATTGGTTCATTAGAGTGTCTCCAAATATCGATACGGGATGCCCTGTGCCACGTTCAGCTTGGTCGGAACGACTTAGTGCAGGGAAATGACAGGTGGGCCCCTTAAAGACGCATCAGACCATTAAAGCTCTCAACTTCAAGCCAACATCATCAACTTCGTTTGAAATTCACAGAATGGCCACAGCAGCATCTCAGCTACGACAAAAGTCATGGAGATGAGATGAGTTTCTCATCTCGACTGACCCTTCATTGATCCCAGTGAAGGATGTCATCAAGATCTTTACCTCGGACGAATTCTACCGGGCAAAACCTCTCCCAGAAGACGCGACCCGCGAAATGCTCGACAATGGCCTCTGTTTCGGACTCTACGACACAGATACAGACTCACCACCCCCATCTCCCGGAAATCCCGTCAAAGAAAAGCACCGTGGCCCCAAGTTCATCGGTATCGCTCGTTGCATCACAGACTTCATGACAGTGTTGTACATAACCGACGTCTGGGTCACCCCCGCCTACCGCAGCGAAGGACTGGGGACGTGGCTCATGGAATGTGTGAATGAAGTTGCTGAGTCAATGCCTCATTTGAGAAAGAGCATGCTTGCTACGGGTGATTGGGAAAAGAGCGTATCGTTTTATGAGAGGGTTATGGGTATGAAGGTTACGGAGGGGACGAGAGGGGAGACGAGATATGAGGAGGAGAAGGGAGGGAAGAAGGAAGAATAGAGATGAAGATTGACATTTGGTAGTTTTTCCATGTTGATCACTGCTGCATTTAAATTCTCGATAAACCGTATCATGAAGTCACGGTTATGGGGATGCAGTGCCCGAGGTTGAGTGGCCAACAGAAAATGCGGGGTCAACCACTAACCTCACATCATACATCAACCACCAAATTCACCAAACTCATCATCTTGATTCACAATCGATCTCTCATCATAACCACGAATCTATCATTTACTCAACCAAAATGCCGTTCCCAAAGCTTCCCCCACGAGCCGCATACATCAAGCTCTCAAACCCCACCAAGCGCAACGCCCTCAGCCTCCCCGTGCTCAGAGATCTGAAATCCCAGCTCGACAGCGCCCTCACGTTGCGAGCCAGCGGGCGAAAAGGCCTGCTCCCCAGATTCCTCCCCGACATTATCAAAGACCTCGAAAAAGCGTCTCAAGAACAAGATCGACCCTCGGAGGACTGGAGGAAGTGGGATTGGCTCGTCAGCGCATCTGAATGGAAGAAACAGCGTGCTGGTTTACCCGATGTTCTGGTCCTTAGAAGCGAAGGCCCTGTCTTCTCATCAGGTCATGATCTGAAAGAGTTGTCGCAGATGAGTCGCGAAGATGTCAAGACTCTGTTTGACCTTTGTGCCCAGGTCATGATGACTATTCGGAGGAGTCCTGTGCCGATCGTTTGTCCCATCCAAGGCCTCGCCACAGCTGCTGGGTTCCAACTTGCCATGAGCACCGACTTCCCCATTGCTCTCCCAGACACACAATTTGCCCTTCCAGGCGCAAAGATCGGATTACCGTGCACTAGTCCTTCAACCGCAATCTCACGACGTTTTCCCCCAGGCGCAACATACAGAATGCTCGCGACGGCAGAGCCAATTAAAGCATCAGACTACCCAGAGGCCGTCGACGTTGTCAAAGTGGCACCAGGGCAAGACCTTGAGGAGGCTCTGGAGAAACGTGTAGTAGATGTGGTTGAGCGGCTGCTTTCGATGTCGCCTCCGCAGCAGGCTGTAGGGAAATGGGCGTACTGGGCGCAGTTTGGATTTGGGAGGACGTGGGGTGATGGATATGAGCAGGCTGCTCAGTGGGCCGCTAGGATTATGGCGTTGCACGCGAGGAGTGAGGACGCCAAGGAGGGTGTTGCTGCGTTTTTGGAGAAGAGGGAACCTGTTTGGATAAGCAGTGGTGAGCATGAGGCCAAGGAGACGGCGGTTGATGTTGATGGTCCTACAGCTGAAGTCGCTGATACTGTTACCGAGAATGCTGTTTCTTCCACTGAGGCTGATGCCGCCTCTACTGAGGCTGGTGAATCTGGAGCGGAGAGCCAGACACCCGAGACTGATGTCGACAGTGTTACCAAAACAGAACGTACCTAGAGTTATGACTAAAATCTTAGATTGATTACAGATCATCCAAACTGTCTTTATCGTGGGACTTAACTCTCATGCTATGCGGAACTTTATGCCCAGCTTGACCTGCAAGGTTGACTTGCAAATGAGCCAATGGAGATGGGTGACATCCAGGCCATTCTCCGATTCCGCAAGTAGAGCGTTCCTGGAGCGGACAGACGGACCTGCCTGATGTGTTGACAGGGAAGTGCAGCCAATCACATGTTGACAAGACAGCGAGTGATACGTTGTCATGGCTTGGCGGTATGCAGCTGCCTCAGCGGGCCATTTCAGCTTAAAGCGCCATATTTAGAGGTACCGTGATCTCTTTAACTTATTTACATTCTTGCACCTCTCGTATTCTCGACACACTCACAGCGCTGCTCACTGATGCTTGCGATATCGACATTGACGCCCGCGATTACAAAGGCTGCACGCCGTTGGCACTAGCTGCCGAAAAGGGCCACGCCGCTGTGGTAGAGCGACTGCTTTTCCACAACGCCAACCCCAACTTGAGCGACCTCGATCAGATCACGCCGTTATGGAAGGCCGCTCAGTACGGCCATGCACCTGTCGTGCAACTGCTATTAACGAGTGAGAAGTTATCAGATGTTAACCCGCAACCTACATACCTTCACAAGAATGACTTGGATACACCCGATACACCCCTTTCCATCGCGCTCAAGCAGGGTCATAAAGAGGCAGCCGAGCTCCTATCACGCGCAGATGGTATCAACCCCTGCCTCACGGCGACCCTGTCCAAGACAGTCTTTTGGGAAAAAGTCAGTATGTTAGGCCTTGCTATTCATTGTGAATTCGAAGACGTGGCATTATCTTTACTAGACAAATGCAACCTTGGGCACGATGCTGAAGACCCTGACGGTGATGGCGCGGATAGCCAATGTGGTACTACAGACATAATTGAACCTCCATCAAAGCTCCTGGTTCTCGCCGCCGTGCATGGGTGCTCTAAAATTGCTAAAGAGCTTTTGAACAAGCGCGGTGTCGATGTTAACGCTGTTCATGAGTACTACGCCGAGGAAGTACTAAGTCGGTTTACAGACAGCCCACTGATGGCGTCGTCCAGGCGGGGCGATCTGAAAATCGTCCATTCATTGCTTGATATGGACGAGATCAGGCCGAACGTTAGTTCCAAGTATGGCGGTACGGCACTTACCGCTGCTGCCCAGGCAGGGTTCGCTGATGTAGTCAAGGTTCTTATTACGGATGGAAGGATTGAGGTTGATTATGAAAATCATGATGGGCGAACTGCTCTTTCATTTGCGGCTGAGAGTGGTTCTGAGGCTGCGGTATACGAACTGCTAGCAACCAGAGCTGCCAACCCGAATAGTCAAGATAACCAGGCGAGAACGCCCCTTATCTGGGCTGTAGATCCTGGGCGTGGATATGGCCCTGGTGGTTGGCAGGCGTACGAGGGAGTAGTTCGCATGCTGCTGGCTAATAGCAAGATTGCCGTTAATTCTAACGACTCTTCCGGCTGGACGGCGCTATTATACGCGGCTAAGAATGGCGCTCTCGGACTCGTCATGGCTCTTCTAGAGCATCCTCAGATTGACCCGATGGCTGGGCCTGAGAACGCGTCGCCATTGACAGAGGCAGCTATGCATGGCCATGCGGATGTGATTCGAGCGCTAATAAGCGTTGGGCAGGTCGACGTCAACGCCATCCGAGCTTGTACCTATAGAAGGCCAAGAACAGCTCTCATGACCACGGCTCAACATGGTCGAATCGAGTACAAAAATGTGACTCAAGTGCTGCTATCGACCCCCGGTATCGATGTGAACTTCCAGGATGAGCATGGTACGACGGCGTTGATGCTGGCTGTGCTCGCAAACACGGTAGGAAGGGACAAGCTTATTTTAAATTCTGGAGATAATCCCAACATGAAATATCACAATGGCAACACCGGCCTTTGCCCTGAATATAACATCGAGATAATGAGGGCGATTCTCGACCACCCAGGGATCAAGCCTGATCTCCGAAACAACGAGGGGCGGACGGCACTTTCTCTCGCTGCGGAGGCCGCTAACATCGATCATGTTAATGCCCTTCTCGCAATGGACGACGTCTATCCCGATGCGCGGGACATCCATGGACGAGGCCCGCTTTCGTGGGTTTTTGAGGAGAATGGTGTTCAAACTAGTTGGAAAAAAGAAGAGCGGAAAGTGGTATTGCAGCAGCTGCTTAGGCTCCCATCCGTCGACCCCAACGCCGAGGACCATAACGGCCTTGCCCCGTTGCTTCTAGCCATCAAGTCTTACGAAGGCCATGAATATGTCGAAATTTTACTCTCACGGCCAGATCTTGACGTGGACCGGCCCCGTGCTGATGGCGGTGATAGCCCCCTCCACACCGCGAAACAAACAGGCAATATGGCCACTGTGCTGCTCTTGCGTGCAAGAGGTGCCAGTGAGTCGGCCGTCGTTGAGGCGAGCGTTTCGTGCCCTGAGTATCCTGTGTTGGAATATACCCAACCACAGCAACAACAGCGGCTGCTTGTACGTCGGTCATCATCTGCAGGAAGTGAAACTAGTTTGCTAAGCTGTGAACCCAACTTCGACCGCCAATATCATCTCTCACGAGCTTTGATGAGTACGCTACGGCAAGAACTCCTTGGGGAACATAATCTACGTCTAGGGTCGCAGCAAAGATACGTCGACGAGTGGGCGGAAAGTAGGGCAAGCTTGTGCTCGTCGTGCTCAGCTATCGACTTGGGTTCCGCGTTTAGGACACGCCATACAAATCACGAAGGGCGGGTGATCGCCGACTTAGGTAGAGTCGACGAGACTTGGACGAACACGATTTGTTCTCTATGCCGCCTGTTTGCTGCTGTGTATTCTCCCACCAGACTTGAAGAGGGGCACAAGATGGCCAGTTTCTCCACGACACAATCCTGGCTCTGTCATACACAAATGAACCACTGGCACGAATTTCAATCCAAGCACTTTGTTGACACGATGCTGCTCGCTATGGTGGCTGCCGGTTCAATGGTCAGTGATGAGCTGGCGGAAGCTGACGAGAATTGGTCAATACGTGCCAAGGATGATGTCAAAGCCGTTTTCTCTTCGGGCCTCATCGGCCGTCTCGGGAGGAATGGTCCAGATCAAGGTTCTGTGACAATTCCACGGCTGCCCACCGAGATCAGTGACTGGAGTGCAGCTAGGGGTTGGATTAATTTGTGTCGCGAAAACCACCCATGGGAGTGCAACCCGCGCAAAGCAGCTGCCGTCCCGCATTTCTTTCTCATCGACTGCTCCAGACGACAGGTTATAGAACAGAAAGAGTCTCAAAGTAGCGTTCCGCCGCCATATGTAGCTCTGAGCTACGTATGGGGTCAGTCACAAGGTATTCAGAAACCGCCGCAACGGCAGAAGCAGCAGGAAAGCCTTGACGGAATAGGAGACGACATAGTCGAGCCAGCAATAGAGGACGCCATCCGCGTGACACTAGAGTTGGGCTACAAATACCTGTGGGCGGATCGGTATTGCATTATTCAGACAGGAGACGAAGCCGTTAAGCAGGAGCAGCTACGGCATATGCATCTTGTTTATGCCAATGCCGAAGTGACTCTAATTGCAGCAGCTGGCAAAGATTCATCAGCAGGTTTACCCGGTGTTCCAGGGCGCCCGAGGAACCAGCAACCAGAAGCTCTGATTCAGGGCCACGCTTAGGTATGTATCCCGCCAGATCCCTCCCTTCACATCCGCTCCCGCTCCACTTGGGCCACTCGGGGGTGGACCTATCAGGAGGGACTGCTAGCACGCCGCCGTCTTTTCTTCTCACAATACGAG
This sequence comes from Fusarium phyllophilum, assembly GCA_013396025.1. Classification (NCBI taxonomy): domain Eukaryota; kingdom Fungi; phylum Ascomycota; class Sordariomycetes; order Hypocreales; family Nectriaceae; genus Fusarium; species Fusarium phyllophilum. The sequence goes on from JAAOAQ010000661.1 coordinate 22,007, forward strand.
ATGTCTTATGAGTGCCGTCACATGTTGTGTCGAGAGGCCATTCGTTTGCCTCGTGGCTTAGAACAGCGCATCTCTGGATATAAGCCACGTTTCATGGAGCCCTTTTGGATGTATGAGCCATACAAGCTTCCCGGGATGGATTCATCCGAGACTGGCATTGGCCTCTTTGATCTATTGGCGGTGTATACACAACGAAAGCTTTCTCTGCCCTCAGACACCCTCAATGCCATGCTTGGCATTTTCAGTTTACTTGCTCAACACAAAACAAAACCGGTCTACCATATTTGCGGCGTCCCCATCCTGCGCCTCACTGGCCGTCGCCAAAGCAAATTGCAGAGAATAGAACAAGAGCCCACATCGGCCGGGAATAGCGATGGTACTGATATTGCGGCCGCTGAAAGCCTTGGCGGATTTCTAGACGGCCTGTGCTGGCGACTTGAAGAGCCCGTTCACCGGCGGCCAGGTTTTCCAAGCTGGTCGTGGACAGGATAGCAGGGTGCGGTCGCTCGCATGAGCAAGAGAAGAAATGCTATTGAGCAAAATAATGGATTTGCGATAGACGTATCCATCATCCCGGGAGTTCAGGATGGTCGAGTTGCAGTGCCGTGGAGCCACTGCTATGAATCTCTACGAGTGGCGGATGACAGCAATCCGGATATACGATCAGGCCAAAACCACGTACTTGAGATCACAGGTAGTGCTGTCACTGTCAGGTTTCGCAGGGGAGAGCACGATGGTCGGCCCAATACGTTGATCGGTACGGTGTGTGCTGGGCATGGCGTATGGCAGGGCGAATTCTTCCTCACCAGCAAGGATGTGCCTGTATCATCACTGCTGCAGGAGCCGTGGACAGGTATAGTATTAGGAAACTCGGAGAGCAAAATGTACGGTGACCTCTACGATACGACTGTGGTTGTCATACAGGAACAGAAGAATGAGCAGCAGCGGGGAAATGTGCAGGACTATACCTACTGCGAACGTGTTGGCCTGCTTCATTTGGTGCCTTGTACACTTGAGGCCAGTATGCTGGAACAACGGAAATGGAGGTTAAGGTAATATGTAATATAGAGGCGGCCTGGCTTTTGCAAGGCTCTATCGTATGAGCCTGGTTAGCAGCTTTTTGTGTCATGTCCTTCTATTCAGTAATAGCCTGTAATGCTTCCAGGCTGGATCATGGCATCCTCATGAGATTTACTGTTAGCATGACAATTGCCTATGCTAAATGTTATCTTAAAGAAGACTTGAAGGACTGTTTATGAGATGTCACAGAACTACATGAGATCTACACTCATCTACTGTACAGACTGTGCCGTTCGAGTTTTGCTCAAGATCAGATCTTAGTTAATCAGTTGCATGCCTTTAGCCACATGGACTTAAAGCTCTTATCTTGTAGCCACCCGTGTTCACATATAGTAAGACATTAGGCAATAGAGGGCGACGAGTATATTGCATATATGTATTGAGAGGTATTCCTTACGTTTGTGTCTTTGGGCTGAAGCCTTTTGTAACACCTCAATCTTATTACACTGTTTATATAGAGACACTAAAAAAAGGAACAAGTCCTGTTATTATTATTATCAAAGGCGAAAACAAGTGAAAAGGTCAACCTGAAGATGATGAAGTCCGTCTCTCCCAACTAAATCTCGTTCCCAATGAAATGGTGCTTCTCGCCGTGCTCGCAGTCGCGCCACTCCCTCTCCTTTCAGCCTTTGACTTCTCCAGCCTATCCAACTCCGCTCCAGGATCTATTGACAGCAGCCTATCGACCCTCTTACTGGACTGGTACAATCGAACAAGCTTTGTCCGTGCAGTATTCCCATACTTATCCTTTTGGCCTGGCTCTGCGCCTTTATCACGTAGGCGTAGTATCATCTCGTCTCTCTTCGCGGATGAGATGTTAAGAGATGCTGAGCAGGCCAAGAGCGGGCATGCGCCTGTTTTGTCGGATATATTGACATCAGCACCCGCGTCTAGGAGCATCTTCGCCACCCTCCAATTGCCCTGATCACATGCCATGAATAAAGCCGTTCGACCGCATGCATCCTGGGTGTCTATGTCGATGAGAGACGAAGCGTCGTGGCTGTTGGGATCCACGTGTGTGAGGCTTGAGCGGCGTCTGGATCCCTCTAGAGCATCGAGAAGAAGACGTAAAGTCTTGTGATCATGACACCTATGAAGCGGTGTCCTACCTTCTCGATCCCGGATATGCAGTAGAGCCGGTATGTTCAGGAGACTTGATATGGCAACTACGTTATCCTTGTCGACGGCTAACAGAAGTGCCGTATCCCCACTCGCGTTCTTGACGGCCAGGAGGTCGTCCTTCATCAGCTTTGGCAGCATCTTGGCATCGATTGCTATGTCCTGGGCAGCTTCGTGCAAAGCACTGTTGCCCTTGAGGTTCAGTCGATCTTTAAACACCAACTGATCTCCCTCCATCCACACAACAAACTTCTTCAGGCGGCACCATTCGACGGCCTTCTCAAGATCATCGGGGATCTTTGTCGGATCATACCCCAAACGGTCTGTGAGAATCTTCCTCAAGGCTATCGCATTCTCAGGGTGCCCTTCTTTCTCATAGATTTGGCAGATCAGCTTCGAGATTTCTTCAATTTCTGAACGATGGACCTCCCTGCCGTGTCGTACAAAGCCATGCAGCAAGGCAAGTCGAAGCCACTCTGTTGCTGGACGCCAGGCCTTTAGAGCATAGTACATCTTGCCTACGCTCAGCCACACACGCTCCAGGGAAGTGTCCTCCCTATTGACGTTGGGAATGATATGGCCTCTCAAGTACTCTTGCGCTCTGACACCATATACGTCATGCGTTTCTGTTGACTTCAGAAGAAGATTGACATATCGCTCTTGGTGGCGGAATCGCTCTTGGAAGGTAAGGGTGACGCCCTTTGCTTCGCTGACCTCATTCGATAGCCGAATAACTTCTAACTGAACATTTGCAGAAATGACGGGAATATTCGAGGCATCAAGATGGTCAACTTGCTGCATCGTGGCGTTCAGCCGGTATTCCCGTTCCAACAGGCTCACCGTATTGATGTTGATTGTATCAGGCGTGTCCTGTACCAGGTCCCAGTCAGTTTCATTAGGTGTCAATATGCCACTATCCGAAGGATCGAAGTCTCGAAGCGCAATATGCTTGGCGAAGCTTTCTGCAGGCAGTAGCCAATCCGGAAGCTCAAGTTCGGGTTTGTGGAGAGGCTCAAGTCTTGGTACAGGCTTCCGACTGGCATGCCCAGTGCCTAGGACTCGCTGAATGTCAGTCATGCTATTGTTGTTGACACTGCGAATCGTCAGTATAGTTCAATAAATCTGGTTCGTAAGGAAGCATTACCCTCTTACTAAATCCGCGTTGATCTGAAGCAGAGTGACGTGGCGATCCATCCATTTGAAGAGCTGATCGGTTTCCTTCCAGTCCATGGTAAAGGCCAATTTCAATCTGCTACGTAAGGAGGCTTTTGAGCTTGATCCCTCGTAGGGGCTTGCATTATTTGCCTTTGAGATGTTGGCTTCGAGCTTCTGAAGGTCGCGGTGGAATTGATCGAGATGTGCGCTGATGGCCCCATAGTATGTTTCTTCTGGAGGGTTCTCGGTCCGGCGTGTAGCTTTTCTGTCCTGTAGTGCAGCTTCGAGTTGCTGTGATGTTTGGCGAATTATGGCGCTCATGACATTCCATCTTTGGAGTGTTTCTTGTGCGTCTGTGACAGCCGTCACGACGATGTCGATGGCTTTGCAGGTGCCTACAAGCCCCTGTACGATGGCGATGGTACCACTTATGGCGTCCATCAGGAAAGCTCCAATTATTTGCAAGGTTATTGGTAAAGAGAAGGATAGAAATGTAATCTGGGGAATGAAGGCGCAGAACGTGAGAAGAAGGTGAATCAGCAGGGTTCAGATGATGAAATCATGGGGAGAAAAGATGACGAAAGAGAATACCAACCGGTACTTCACGTCAATACTCCGCCTCCACAAAAGCCAAGACCACTGCAAAATGGATAAACGCAGAGATATCCACATGATCATCAAGCGGGGAGCATCCGGTCTGGGGAATGTGGACACTGGGAGGTAAAATCAGGCTGTGAACGTTGTGTAACATCAGCAAGCGCCCAAGGCGTTTTATGAAACGCTGTATGGACCAACAAATATCGTTGTGGCTGCAGTGTGCGTAATGGGAGAACGCTCCAGACCCGGTTCATGGTCTGATTGCAAGTTAATAAACCATTGATGCAAAGCTATCGAATTTTGTTGTCGTCATTCTTTGACAGCCACGGGCCGTCGAATAGGCCTGTTCGCTTCAGAATCTTGGATTTAAGACTGAGAGTTCTCCAGCCTGTCCCCAGCCTTATTTTCAACCCCCCTTGATAGTCATGACTCGCTTACCGCATCCCATGATTGGTGATAACTTGCATCTGGTCAGCCCTCAACGAAAAAACCATCGTGCACCTGCTTACCTCTCAGGACATACCTGCGCCACATTCAGCTTCGTCGTATACAAAGTTGATCTATTGTTTCAACCTTGGTGGTGACTTGCAACCGTGCAGCCATTTCTTGACCTGCTGGGGTTGGCCCCCAAGGCAGTTTGGGAAGACCACAGAGCCGTATTCGTATTTCTGTCGGCAAAGCAGTTTAATGGCAATAGGTATACGTCATTGGGCGGCTCACAAGTATGCCTTGGGCGTCTAAAATGGCGAACCTCCAGACGGTCTTTTCAATTTTTCATCTATTTAATCCAAGCGAAACATTCGGGACACAGAGACGAACATCCAAACTCCATCATCTTCTACTCATCAAGGCTCAAAGACTATGGCTGAAGGAAAAGACTCACTCCCCTTTTCTCGCACAGTTTCAAGGTTCAGGGAGAACTGGGAGACATGGAAAAGAAGACAACTCATTGAACGTGGTGGTGATCGAAGCGTGCTCGGTGAGTATCTTGCCTGATTGCTGTGAATAACTTCCCTAAGCTGACATTTGAACAGGTAACACGACTTCACAGACAGACATCCGAGAGGCTCTCGCCATTCTCGCAGAGCATCTCCCCACCGTAAGCGTCGACGAACTCGTACGTGCCTTCAGCATCACCCAGAACATCAACTATTACGCCGTGGCCGAGTCCTCCGAAGATCCCATGCCGATCGATTTGACCGAAGATGAGAAGAATTGCATCCGCGATGAGAGAGAGCATGTTTTCTCTCAGCCTGGAATGCCAATCATCATCATCACCGTGTCTCTTGCGGCTTTCCTACAGGGACATGTTCAGGCTTCGATCAACGCGGCTGATATCTACGCCATGGACAGCACAAATCCTCTGGATCTTCCAGAAGAGAAGATCTGGACCTCCGGGGCCATGAATGCGATGCCGTACTTCACTGCTGCTTTGCTAGGCTCGCCCATGTCCCTTCCTATCAACATCTGTATTGGCCGTCGAGGGGCACTCACAATTTCTGCTTTCTTGATCATTGCAAGTTCTATTGGCTCTGCGTTCTGCCAGACATGGTACCAACTGCTCTTGGTCAGAATCATCGCTGGTGTTGGTACGTTTAGCATTTTATAACATCCGGCAACTCATTTCCCCTTCCTGTACTGACAAACGTCCAGCCATGGGTATCAAAGCCGTTAGTGCGCCCGTCCTCGCTTCCGAGACAGCCGTCCGATTCTGGAGAGGCTCTATCGTACTGGCGTGGCAACTCTGGTATGCCGTCTTCCTCTTTTGAATGACTCTCTCTAATACCTCTAGGGTTGCATGTGGTATCCTCATGGGGTCTGTCATCAACATGGCAATAGCCGCTGGCACTGGATATCTTGGAAAAGATGGGCAAAGTAGATCGCGACTGGCTCTTCGCCTTATTCTCGGCGCCCCAGCCGTTCCAGCGCTCTTCCTACTCATTGCCGTGGCTATGTGCTATGAGAGTCCACGATACTACATGCGCTCCGACACTCCAGGTTACAGCATCGACCGTGCCTTTCAGATTCTACTCAAAATCAGATCTCATCGTGTAAGCTCTCCGCGTATTGATATAGTGGTACGGTCTGACTCATTATCATTAGCTCCTAGCCTTGCGTGATCTCATTCTCATCTGGTGGCCCAACCGTCCCCAGACGACAGAGCCTGACCGGGAAAGTATAATGAGGACCAAGCAAAGCGGACTTACATACATGGGACGAGTTGTTGCCTCATTGAGGCTATCAAAGTTGCAGTACTCAACTCTTTTCCAGGCAAGATTCTTGAGAAATGCGGTGTGCAGTACCTGTATAGTCTCACTAGCACAACAACTATGTGGAGGTACGTTAAAGAACCCTGCTTCACAAAGTCTACTGACAGTTCTTAGTCAATGTCTTCGCATTCTACTCCAACAAGATGTTCAGTGGGGCGTACGACAATCTCAAAGCAACTCTCGCATACAGCGTCGGATTTGGTACGTGCTTGAAGAGTATTCATCCATATGACGTTGGTTTTGACCATGAATCTACGGTACAGGCGGCGTGAACTTCCTATTCGGACTACTCGCTATGAGGTCAGTAACTGCTTGATTCTAGCTTACCTACAGTGAGCTAACTGCCACAAGATCTATCGACACACTTGGTCGCAGGCGATGGCTGCTCTTCACACTACCGTTAATGAGCCTATTTCTCATGGCGGCAGCTATTGCTTACAACGACGATTTCTCTGAGGGCGTAGAGGCCAGAAACATCGTTGGAACGGTGTTCGTATACTGTGAGTTCGCGCAGCTGATGTGAGGGAGCTGTTCTGACTTGATACAGGTTTCGTAGCTGCTTATGCCCCTGGTCTAGGTAAGTAACTGGTTCCCGGGAGCTAGTAACATAGCTGATGAGGGTTTAGGACCGATCCCGTTTACTCTAGCTTCTGAGAGGTAGGTACCCTTACCTTTGGCAACAAAATCTACAGAAACGCTAACTTGACCAAGTTTTCCGTCATCTCATCGCGAAGCAGTAGGTCCACCCCGTTCCACCATAATCATATCTTAACATTACCCAGGGCGCCTCTGTCGCCATTACGATGAACCTCTTTTTCGCCGGTCTTCTCTCTATCCTGTTACCTGAGATCTATGATGCCTTCCACGCAAGAGGAACACTTGGCGTTTTCTCTGTTCTCAATGTTATCGCATTCATCCTCGTCCTCTTCTTGATTGAAGAAACAAGCAGTCGGAGTCTGGAGGACCTTGAAAAGGTCTATGAGCGTCCAAAGACTGAACTGGTCATGTGGGTATGGCATAAGCAGCTACCTTACTTTGTGCAGAAGTGGATTCTTTGGAGAAGGAATGTTGAGGAACCTGTACCTTATGATAGCTATGGTGAGGATGGACACGGTAGTGAGTCAGAAACGGAGATGGGGAGCTTGGGAGAAGCCCCATAAGTATGTATTGTCACTGGTGATACTATAGATGAGAGCGTCGATCACCTTATCAAGACAGATCAAAGCTATAACATAAGAACAAACCCATAGCTTTTTCATATAGCTTATGACATAATTGAGAGACGATGGAGACATTGAAAAGACAGAGAGATGCCTAGAAGACAGGGTTCAGCATTGAAGAGGTTGACTAATTACAGAAACTGTCGAAGTAAGAGTATCGAGACGAGGCAGCTGCCAACCAGCGGGGGAGATGAAGAAAGCTGCCCAACAGGTGCCGCGATAGAGGCTGAAGAAAGAACAAGAAGACGCCTCCACCCGACGAGTTACAACAGAGAAGGGGTCAGAGAGAAAGCACCGGCGAAGACTAGGCGTCATTGTGCTTACGCTTACGCGATGGAGCCGCCTGGGAAGGCCCTCGGCTGACGGGTCCCGTTCCAGCAAAGATAGGAGGACAGTTAGGAGCAGTGCACCCACTGCCACGCGCTTCATTCATCTGGGCGATGAGAGCATCCTTAAGCTCATGTGGCAAGTCCTCGAGCTCACCATCGTCAGCTCCATGGGGAGTCTTGTCGGCGTTAGGAAGGCGACGAAGCGCCTTGCGCAGACGAACAGCTTTGGAGTCGTCGCGAGCGTACAATGGTGTCGCGGCCGCAACTCGAGCCTGCAATTCCTCAGAGGACGAAATGAGACCCCCCTAAAGAGTGTTAGCGGCGAATGGACGCCAATCAATCGGTGTAACTTGCAGATTGGAGGAGTTGCAGGAAGATTCCCTCGCGGGTAGCCGCAGCTTCTTGCAACTGAATGGTTAAGGCAACGTTAGGATCATTGCTGGACAGCTTGAACGGGTCCGAGATTTGTTCACCGACGGCTCGCTAAGCCGAAGCACATTCTTCAAGGACGGACCAAACGCGCCAGACTTCCTTGGTGTCGAGAGCGTCGGGGTTGGAAGCGAGTGTCTGCAGGCGACAGACGTGGTTCCAGTAGAACTGGGCAGCGCCGAGGATTTCGGGAGGGATCTACGATAAATGTCAGAACGAAGCCAAGATAAATGAACGAATACATATAACTTAGAGAGCCACATTTCTTGCTTGAGTTCTGGCAGCAGAGACAAATGGGTTTCACCGAGTCTTTGGCGACGCAGAGCAGACGCGAATCGCGATGGATGGTCGTGAGGCACAGAAAGCACGGCATCTCATCTGCGGCAGTGAACGAGGTGAACTTGATGTCTTTATCGTAGGCGAACTCTGCCAGAGCATTCGTAATAGTAAGTAACATCGACATGGTGAGTCGCACGGTGAGAAGTCAAGTGAGGGACGAAAGGTCGGCGATACAAGATGGCGAGATGTGAAGAGAAGAAAACATAAACAAACACGAGAAGATGGTAAGAACCTTGATATCCAGAGGTTCTGAAAAGGGTTAGCTGCCGGGTAATGGTCGGCGAGGAGTTTTCAGAAATACTTTGTCATAGTGAGATTGAACTTGCACTGGCAACAGCTGGCAGGCGTTAATAATAGTGGTATATTTTTACACTTCAGCACATCTCTGGTGCTCTATAGATGTTGATTATAGAAGACTTTTCATCTTGGTGCTTTATTCATTATCTGTCTTAAACAGTATTTGCTTGTAAATAGTAATTTATATTATCTCTAGGATGTGGTATATTCATTTAGCCGTTTCTTATTTAAACACTACTGGTTTCCAGGCATTAAGTAAGTGGTTCTCTATTCCATTAATGCTCCAAGTGCACATATGTGTAATTAGAAGTTGTTGTACAGCGAGTCTTTCTGTTATTGAAGATTGGGATGGATGCTGTTTATCATCTGTCTGTGAGAGCAAAACGGAATCCATCATCGAGTTCCTCACCGATAAAGTCCACGAATTAGTAACGCTAAATACCCCTTCATAGCACCTCAACCCGGATCATGAAGAGATGCGCAGGTTTCAAGGACACGAGATTGCAGAACAGACATGGTACGGTTCAGCTGGGGTGACATGGTGAGAAGAGAGGCTTTGAAAGTGTGACTAGGTTCTCTGTGCCAGAATAAGCTCTCAGCCACAAGTCTCAACTACAAATAACACTTCTAGCCCACAACTTAGACATTAATACTAT
>JAAOAQ010000662.1:0-55757 GCA_013396025.1 Fusarium phyllophilum
ACAAGCACAAGCACAAGCACAACAGCAAACAGCTCCTGCTGAGAAGCGCTCGACTCGAAAATTGATTAAGGGCATATTTTCTGGGTCCAATCGTGGGGCGTCTGACGGCCAGCACCACCATAGCATAAGCATCGGCCACAATAACAACCAATCCTACGATAATACTGGTGGCCTTGCACGTCGGCCTTCCAAGCGGGTGAGCAATCCACCGCCTTTCTCTTCTGAATCGTTCCTTGATTTTCTTGTTCCACCCCTTAGCAGTTGTGAGCTGGAACCCCCAGTCTTCCTATCTTGTTTGTTCACTTGTCTCTTCCCCTCTCTCAGCCCAGCCCAACACCCCAATCTCACTCCCAATCTCACTCCGCCTTCCTCTCTGCTCTATCTGCTACTCGGCCAGCCACAGTCGTCAAGCCCAGTCCAGAACTTGACCCAATCTCCTTTCATCACCCCTAGCCCAAGCCCAAGCCCAAGCCCCAGTCGTTAATTCTGGCTACTGTGCCGTGCAATTGGCGTTAGCCGCCCTCGCCGCGTCCGCCAGCTCAAGCTGAGCTCCTCAGCAGGTCCAGCAGCTCCCCAAGAGTCAACGTTCCCCTTTACCCCAGCTTTCATCTCGCCAGGGTCTCGACGATATCAATGAACACTATACCGCGCATCAATCTAACCAGCCATCACCTTCACAGACTTCACGAATTTCGCTCCACAACACCATTCGCCAAGTTTCTGGTGAAGTAGACCAACAGCAACATCAGCAGCAGCAGCAACCTTCTTACGAGGACCCCGCCTATCACCAGAACCAGAGCCAGGCCCCACTACAACAGCAGCAGCAGCAGCAGCAGCCGCAAACCCACGTTCAGGTACATACGGAGGACCAACAACCACAAAGCGCTTACGAGACGAACGTGTACGACCAGCAACAATCACCTCTCAACCCACCACAACATTCGCCTTCGCAACAGCCTTATCAGTTCTCAAACGCTCAACAGCAAGGCAACTATCACCAGGGTGGTAATCAAGGTGGAGATCTACGATCAGTTCCCGCACACTTGGGCCCCAGCGCACAGTTTCAGAACCCTGAAACAGTCTCTCAGTTCTCGCATGAATCGCCTATCGCCGACTCGGACCAGCGTTCGGCCAAACTGCAATCAGCTACCAACTCTCCCGCTGTGAACCACGCCCTGTATATACAGGATCAAGGTTCAACCCCGAGCCTTCCTCCTGCTCAACAGACAACCACTCAGCCGCAGCAACCCGGTATGGCACCACCGACCGGAGGACCTCCATCCGCGCGCCGTCCTGACTCCGACAAGTTGCGTGGGCAGGCCGATGTCCCCGGTGGCCCGCCCCCCACTTACCGTCCCGCCAACTCTATGAACAACATGAACCCACTACCTCCCGTGCCGCCACAGTCGGCCGGCCAGTCACCGGCCTACCGTAGCGATCGCCCATCTCCCTATGAGGGTCAACCCGTGGATCAAGGAAGGGACAGCCCCCAGCCCGTATCTGCAGTTCCCGCTGAGGCTGGCGAAAATGACAAGTCTTTTAAGGACCTGTGTAAGTACAGACCAGAAGAATCTCTGCCTAGGCGCAACGAGGACAGCATACTGATTGTTTGCAGTAACTAAATACAAGAACGTCAAGAGACTCTACTTTGATGGCAAGGGACAGATTGAGGCCCTCAATGGTCAAATCGTGCATCTCCAGAATGCAGTCGCCAACCAGCGCATGTCGCAATCGCGTACCGCTCTCGATGACAGCGAATACTCTACACGATTCAACCGACTCAATGGTGCCATTAACAACCTGTCGTTCAACATTCGAAAAGATTGGCGGTGCGTGCCGCAATGGCTTGACAAGTATGTCAGCACAGAAGCACTCAAGACAGGAAAGGCTGAGATGACAGCTATTGGACGCGCTGTGATCTCACGTTGGATTATGGAGGAGGTGTTCAACAAGTGTTTCCACCCCGGATTGGATGCACAGCTGAGCCAATCTCTCAAGGAGATTGAGCTGGGCATTCGAAGCAACACGCATACTTTGACTAGTCAGGAAGAGTTCGACGCCCTGACGAACAAGATTGTGAGCTGGCGGATGACATCATTGGACGGTTTGCACCGACAGCTTAACTCAGCAGCCGCCAACGATAATCGCAATGCATTTATCGCCAAGTCAACAGCATCCCTGACAAGCTGTCTTTACCAGTTCCTTTGCAACCCGCCACCACCTGGCGTGGACGGTAGCGCATCAATGATCGTGGAGCTTGCGGTGGGCATTGCAGCCAACCTTCCCCTGGAAAGTCGGGATGTGGCCATTACCTACCCGTTGCCAGGAGAGATCGTCCAGCCGCACGTTATGGAAGTTGAGAAGGCTGCCTTGCCAGTCTTGGAGGCTCAGAAGGGAGAGGGAGAGGGCGACGACAAGGACGGCGACGACGAAAAGAGCGGCAAAGCTAAGACTGGTACGTTGAATAATGCAGCCCCGCCCGAGAGCGGGGAGGGTAACGATGCTTCAAAGAGCGCAAGGAAGGATGCTGACAAGGACACTTTTGTAGCGGCCCTGCCGAAGGACTCGAACAGGGTGCGATTCGCAGGATTTATGGCGTTGGAAGTACGAGGGAGACAAGTTCTGATGAAGGCGCCTGTCTGGACTCTGTGAGGACAAGTGAAGTACTTTGAGTATTGATGACTCTATTACGATGAAGCTCAAGGAAACGAGCAATTAGCGCCATGCGTTGGGTGAAATGGCGAGGCGACAGTAGATATCCGGAGAGACAACGAGGGCCCGAGAGTTGACTGAGGATTCAAGGGGTTGTGGCAACATGACCCCGAACAGGGCAAGATGGGACAAAGGATCACGAACGGCATGATGATGGTTTTGTTTTTCATTTTTAGGGACACTGGATGCGGACCCTTATTTTGTTCTTTGTAAATACATGTTACCATGAGACGAGCAGTTCATGATGCGACAAGGATTTCCTATTTGCATCTGGCTGCATATACAAAATCAGTTTAGAGTCATGAAAAGGCTCCGAATCACGTTATTTGAGTATAGGTAATGAAGGTGCCTGAATTGGAGTAGAAATCACTTACCGTATTTGGACTTGATGCAAGATGAGTCGAAGGGTCCAAGCAAGCTAACTACCTGTTAACCAAGGACCTACCTTACCTTACCTAGGGCTGAATTATACGAGGTTCATACTGGTAAGATCCTTGGGATAGGGCGGCTAGCTTCTGGAAAATGAAGTACTTGATAGACGGCCAAGGAGTCATTTCCTTTCAAAAGAGTCATCCTACAGTAACAAATATCCATATACCTACCTACCTTGATGATTTATTAAGCAGGGTCCTTTTCACCTTAACCGCCCAATCCATCCATAGTGGCGAGGTTCCTTAGCAATTTGCTTCAAGTGAGTCATCAGGCTCACTCCTGTTTTCAGACGTAACCTAAATAAGGGAACTTTTACTTTTAGTTACCTTAGTTGCTGACTGCCTGAGTGAGCTCCACTATCTGATCCAGAAACTGCATTAATACATAAATAACGGCGAGAGCTCCTCTCCCCCCGCTCCAAAGAAAAAGAAGAAGGAGGGGGCGAGAAAGCAAAACCAACCAGACCAAGAAAAAAAAAAACCTACGACGAGCATCCACTTTGCGATAACTTCAATCTTCAACTACCTACCTACCTACCTACCTACCTACACCAACAAACCTTCAAAATTCTAGACTCTACTACGACTTGCACGACCCAGACCACTACAGCAATCATGGCCGTCCGCGCTCAATTTGAGAACTCCAACGAGTATGTCATGTCCAATTTGCTGTCTTTTCTTGTGGTGATTGAAGCTCCCTCCCGGTGCCTCAAGCACCCCGCCCCCGCCTTTCTTATGCGGCGCATATCTATCTGCCTATATGGATGATATGATATGCCTTGCTGCTGTACAATGTGTATGAGATTGAAATATCAGAACTTGATGCTAACCTGCAATCTTTAGGGTCGGTGTCTTTTCCACCTTGACCAACTCTTACGCGCTCGTGGCTCTCGGTGCCAGTGAGAACTTCTACAGGTAAAGCCCTCTCACCCATCTTGACAACTACTTTCATGCTGACATCTTGCAGTGTCTTTGAAGCTGAACTCCAAGATATCATTCCTACTGTGCGAACCACAATCGCTGGCACCCGTATCATTGGCCGTATGACCGCTGGCAACCGAAAGGGTCTTCTCGTTCCCACAACCACAACCGACCAGGAGCTGCAGCACTTGAGAAATTCACTTCCCGACTCAGTCCGTATCCAGCGCATCGAGGAGCGCTTGTCAGCTCTCGGAAACGTCATCGTCACAAACGATCACATCGCTCTTGTGCACCCTGATTTGGAGCGTGAAACAGAAGAGATTATCGCAGATGTCCTCGGCGTGGAAGTATTCCGTCAGACTGTCGCAGACAATGTCCTAGTGGGCAGCTACATGAGCTTGTCTAACCAGGGTGGTCTCGTGCATCCCAAGACTCCTATCCAAGATCAGGACGAATTGTCCAGCTTGCTTCAGGTTCCTCTCGTCGCTGGTAGTGTCAACCGTGGTTCTAACGTTGTTGGCGCTGGAATGGTCGTCAACGACTGGCTCGCCGTGACTGGCCTCGACACAACTGCCACAGAGCTCAGCGTTATCGAGAGTGTGTTCCGCCTCGGCGAGGGTCAGGGCCCCAGCAACATCAACACGAGCATGAAGGACACCATGGTCGAGTCTTTCTACTAAGTTTGGCTTGATTTGTGGTTCTGTTTCTCATATTCACACACATACACACACACATATTGCACATGGGGCTTTGCTGTTACGTTACTCGTCCGGTAATTGATTGGACGAGCGATAACCATCGTCGAGACAAGACGAACGAACCTTTAACTTGTACGGGGCCTGGTGTTTGGAAACTTGCATGATTTTGCGGTGCGGTTGATATCAGGAATAAGGTATTCATGATCATGATGATCGAATGATAAGTACTCACACAAGGGCCATCCCTCTCTCTCACATATGGAAAAGGATTATGTGGTACCAAGGCCAGAGTAGGGATAGGCCTGCTCATCTACACGACCCATCTGACTTGATCTGCTTGCGTTGTGGGATTGCTGTTGCAGCAGGGAAAACACATTGTTGCACATGTTTGCGTTCCATAAGTACCTGACTGATAATGGGTACCTTAGTTGAGGGGATCCATTACATCTCAAGAGCTTACGCCTTGCGAGAACCAATTTACAGTACCTGGTCATCAGCCAACCCTATCAAGTTCATCAGTAACGCCTGTCTGCCTACCTATGTATGACTACCTGTCTTTGTAGCCTCAAGGTACTTAAGAAGTGTGCAAGAACGTCAGTCCTCGGTTCTGCCCCACTACTAAAACTCTTCTGAGTGAATACTTGACATGTTTGACGGATTTTGAATACCTCGACTCGGCGTGTGTGAACATTAGGTATCTACCTACCTACCTTACCTTAGCTACCTGAATCCATCATGGACATCTCATACCTTAGTAGGTAGTCTATATAAGTTTGCGAAGGTCCTAGCACTTGAAGAATTACCCCACTTTCACCGCCTGCTCCTTTCGGACATTTGCTCGATAACCCCACCACAAAATATACCATCATTGTCACTGTTAGTGTCAAGGCATCAACAGATTCTGAATAGCTTCATTCCTCTCCAAGCCTAAAGCAAGTCTTCCACAATGTCCTCAAATGAAAAGCCCCAGCACCTCGAGCCGTCAAAGCTTGGCACAAAACAATAGTACCATCTCCCCTCACCTCTCTCTCTCTCTACCTCAAACTGCAGACTAACACTCTACCCCCCCCAAACAGCTGGGATGACCTCTACACGAATGAGATAACAAACCATGCTGCTGATCCCTCCGACATAGGAACTGTTTGGTTTGACGATTCAGATGCTGAAGCAAAGATCCTCAAGTTCCTAGACGGTCTGCTTGACCCTTCTGACCCAGGCTCGCCTGTCCTCTCCCACGACACCACCACCTTTCTCGACCTTGGCTGCGGCAACGGTTCTCTTCTATTCTCCCTCCGCCAAGAGGATTGGTCCGCACGAGCTCTTGGCGTGGACTACAGCCCCCAAAGCATTGCACTTGCGCGACAGATTACCACCACAAAAGATGACCTTGAGAAGCCTGTCGAATTCGAAGAGTGGGATCTCATAGCTGGACCATACAGCCCTGTCCTCAACGGCGAGCAGACCGAGGGCTGGGATGTGGTACTGGACAAGGGCACATTTGATGCCATCTCTCTAAGTGACGAGAAAGATGCCCAAGGACGACGGCTATGTGAATGTTATCGAGAGCGAGTGCTACCCCTTGTTCGAAAGGGTGGCATCTTCTTGGTGACAAGCTGCAATTGGACCGAGACCGAGTTGAGAGGCTGGTTCGAAAAGACCAGCGAACAAGGGTTCCAAGTCGTTGGCAGAGTTGAATATCGTTCCTTCAGCTTTGGAGGCCATAAAGGTCAAACAATCAGCACGCTCTGCTTCCGCAGGGCATAGAAGATATGGTAGATGCAGTGCAGTTTCAAGAACAAAAAAAGATACCCATCATCACTCTGTGCTGGCTCCAGCACCTATTCTAAACAGTCAATATCATTCACCTCTGAGAGCTCTTGTTGTATCATACAATGGTATTTGCACTCGTGTCAATGCTTGGACTATCCCTCTTGGACTCCTCCCCATTTTCGTGACCCCAAAACTTCATCTGTGTTCATTTCCTTACCCCCTTCAGAGGCTCCGCATCAAGCTTTTGTTTATCGCATCTTTTGCAGAACATTCCCCTTTCTCATCTTGACTCAACTCAGCGCAGCAATGTCCAGCTCCAACTAGTAGCTTCTAATATGCAACGTACGACTTCATAGCTTCTGTTTGTCTTTCTCTCTCTCTGTAGCGATATGGACGGGACAAAACAAAAAGCAGACAAAATCTGTCTCGACAATGATTATTGCTTCATTACGTCTCTCATCTATGGCGATGTATTCATAGGTTCCCCGCCAGCAATGGGCCCCAAGATCTCGGCAGCTGCTGTCGTCGCAAAATATCGCACATCCACGTCGTCGTCCTTTTGCAACTTCTCCAGGTTAGGAACAACTCGTTGTTGAATCAGCTCCGAGCCCCGAGGCGACGGTGTGATCTCACTGCCCTGCTTCTCCAGATCATACAGGGTACCCTCGTCTGGCAGACGTCGAAGCACATTGATGAGCACGCGGTATGTCTTGGCCACATTGAAACGGATGTTGGGGATATCGTCAGTGACCAGCTTGTCGAGCATAGGGAGGATCGACTTAGCAATCACATCCATGCTCACAACGCTCGCCAATGTCTACAAAAGAGTCAGTTTGGGCTCACAGTTTCAGGAAAGGGCGATAATCACCGAGATAGCAAAGCAGGTGGTCATCCTGTAAAGGTAGTTAGGGTGGTTACCCATAGCCATAACCTTGGGGATGATGGCTTCGCTGGCCCACTCAACACCAAAGACCTCAGTGAGCTTCTTCAGGTTGTGAGTAGCGGCTTCACGGATAGAGAAAACAGTATCTCCCAGCCAGCCCATGCACAAGTTACTGAGCTTCTCATCGAAGAATTGAACGCCCAGTTGACTGGCGAGGAGAGGGATGTACTCGATAATTGCAAGTCTTACTCGCCATTGCTTATCCTCGGCGAGTTGTACAATTGCGGGAAGAAGTGACTGTGAGAGGAGGTCGATACCAATGACTGCGTTTCGTGAGCTTCATATCATGCATGGTGACTTTTGTGACTGACCTTGGTTCACGAGCTCAAGCTTGGAGATGATGTGGAGCCTAACCTCCGGGAACTCGTCCTTAAGCATCTGGAGGAACATGGGGAGAAGGTGGTCGATAGTTCTAGGAGGGAAATTAGAATCGAGGCCCTGTTCGCAAAAACTGACTGACGTACTCTTGCTTTCCAAGGATGGGAGCCAGGCCACTGATCTGGGTACCAAGCGCAGCACGAACATGTTGGGATGTATCCGAGACAAGATCCTCAATGCTGCCCATGATGTCGTTGAGGAGCACGTTACGATCCACAAGAGCACAGAAGCCGGGAATCTGGCCAGCAATAGCGGTTCGTACCTCGGCCTCGTTGTCCTTGAGAAGTTTTACGAATGCGGGAACGAGGTCTCTAGAAACAACCTCCTCGTCAACTGCCTTGGCAATCTGTAAAAAATTAGCACCAGTAAGAAAAACAAGAGGTGGTAGGTGTTGTGAACCTTCTCAAACCGATCCGCGATCATGTATCGGACTCTCCAACTCTTGTCCTCTATCAAATTGCGTAGAGCTGTCAGCAACACACCATGGCTGGCCTGTTGCTCCTTGGGAACGGCTTCGGCGATAGAGATGAGGACCTCGACTGTGAGTAATCGGACGCTATCCTGATCATCTTGCGCGAGGTGTTGGAAGAGGGGTATCATTTCGTCGACGACGATGGTGGCGGGCATCTCCTTGACAAACTTGGCGAGATTGGTGGCGGCCTGGCGACGGACCATGGGTGTCTCATCGTGGACCAGCAGGCCAAACTGCTGGCGCAGCTGCTCTTGGACGGGCGGGGAGACCTTGTTGTAAGGAGTTGTGAAGAGGCCGCATCCCGAGACCTTTGATGTGAACCAATCGGCCTTGGCGAGGCGAATTGTGAGGGGAATGAAATATTCCTCGACTTGTTGAGAAGAAAGCTCGGTGCAAATCTTGTTCAGGGACTCGACGGCCTGCATTGACAGTCAGCGTCAGGAGGGGCGATTAAAGAAACGGCGTGTTCGTTTACCTTGTCGCGAACGACGGGCTCCTCAATAGAAGCGAGGTTCTCAAGGGGAGACAGCAGAACGTGACCCCACTGGGAACCGCCGACATACTCGACAAAGCCTCCAAGCTCCTCGCTCAGGGCAACAAGGACCTCATCTTCATCTTCCACGGATTCTGCATAATATCAAGGTTAGGAGACGTCTTTGGTTTTAAAGCGCATATTGGTAAGCGGGAGAGCTAATCGAGGACTGACCATCGAGGAAGGGGATAAGCTCCTCACGGGTTCGTTCAGCGCCGAGAGCGAGAGCAATGGTCGAGAGACGGTGGATGGCGTTGAGACGGAGCAAAACATCATCGTGCTGGAGAGGAATCGAGCGTCAGTAATGAACGTGTAATTGTTCGCTTCTTGGCGATAAGACAACCATGCAGGAAGGGGAAGCGTTGGGATGGAGCGTGGCGTCACCGCCAAACCTAGCATACCTTCAGCTCGTCAATAAGGACGGCGATAGGGTACAGCTCATCGCCAGAGTTGGGCGCGTCAGCCATGGCGAGCGGGGCGGTAAGATCGCAGATTTATCAAGAAAATGAGTGGCAGCGTCCGAGATGAGTCGAGATGATCGTTAGGAGGGAGGGAAAGGAAGGTTGGCGGTTGCGGGTGGATCGCGTGTGGTAGTGGTAGTGGTAGTGGTGCTACTGTGCTGTGCTGTGCTGGTGGGTGATGCAATGATTTGCGCTGAGGAGTCCCAACACACGATTTTTGGCCGAAAGACGAGAGCCACAGACGAGGTCACGCAGGAGGCTTAGGAGCTGTAAGAGACGCTCAGCGCAGAGAAAATGGGATCCTAACGATGCAGAGTTAAAGGGCAAATCCGTGGCCTAAATCAGCAAGGTTGTCGAGGATTGAGATGTGGACATGTGAATCGATTAGATGAGGGAGGGAGAAGAGGGTGGATGTGGAGAGGCAGCTGGATGTTTGTCTCTCGCTGGTGGTGAGTGAGGCTGGTGCAGTAAGGTAGGTACCTAAGTAGGTATTGTTAGGCTGCTTCACTTCACTTCGTTGCTGCGTTGTTCAGCGACCGATGCCCTGCTAGGAACGCTGCCTTGGAGAGGGGCAACCACCTAATGCTCTCCATAGGTGAGCAGCACAGACAGGGCCCGGGCAGCTCTGGCTGGCTTCCATGGCTTGGCTTGGTAGCTCAGATGTGGCTGAAGTGGGGTCAAAGTGGCTCCTCATTTCCCTGAGAAACATGGATTTTTGAGGGGCAAGCTCTTTTCAGTCTCACCCTTGGACAGGGCGCTTCAGGTACATTGTGGCTTGAATCTGGGGATGGCAACTTATATTTATTGTTTGAAGCCAAGACTGAGTGAGACCAGAATCGATATCGTCTTTACCAATCCCCGAGAGTGTACTGTACTTACGGTTCACGCGGGACGGGTATGAGCATAAAACCTAAACCTTCTGAGGATGCATCGGTTTGGTAGGATCGCATCCGACGTCACTATCGTATCTGATCAAGCCTTGAAATCTTGAGATCCATGCCCCGCCACTCCCAGCCCAGTGCAGACATCATTATGCATATATTTGATGTTTGGAGTTTGGCTGCGTAAGTAGCCAATGGCCCTGGCAAATTCTCGATGCAACAATACATTGTTTCGGAGCTGTTCGAGCTCAATATCGTTGTTAGTTTGTCAACTTTCCTCGGTTGATGAGTGCCATTCAGACAGGATGATCGTTCATGATTAGAGGTAAGATGTCTTAATGCAGTCTAATTTACCGGATAAACTGCCAGCTGTTGTAATGTCAACTTACTGGCCAAAGGTAATACTAAGTAATTCATTAAGAACTGGAAGTTCAAGCAAGCTTCTCGGTACCTGACAGTGTTGTCGGGAATGGAGTATAGATGATCCGTCATTTTTACCCCGCCAAACCCAAACCGCTAGAGGGGTACCGTCACAGCACACTATGGCCCTGCGTCTTGTCGAGTACCCGAGTATCACATCGTCGCATGCACCTTGATCCCCAAAAATTCCTGTGACTCAGTAGAATCCACGCCCAAATCCACGTCCAACGCTCGACGGAAGTCTCACCTCTCGCCTCTGGTTATTCGGGAAAAAGGATAATTTACCAAACAAGGCTCGAGGCTCCGCTTCAACATGCCTACCATATCCGTCGACAAGTACAAGCTTTACGAAGCCCTCGGTCAAAAGTGCGAACGCCCCTCCTTGTTCATCTCAACCCCCACCATGAGCTCTCCGACTTCGCGCCCAAGGTCTCTCTATACGTGTGCTGACAGCTCTTTTTCCTATTGAAACAGATTCACGACCGAGGAGTTTGAGGACCTTTGCTTCGAGTTCGGTATCGAGCTTGACGAGGATACTGAGAATGATGAGCGTCCCATTGTAAACGGCGAACAGGAGCCTCCTCAGCTCAAGATTGAGATTCCTGCCAACCGATATGACATGCTCTGTTTTGAGGGTATTGTCACCAATCTCAACATCTTCCGTGGACGAATTGAGCCTCCCAAGTACCGTTTAGTCGAGCCCGCAAGCGGCAAGCTTGAGTCAATCACCGTCAAGCCCGAAGCCGAGCAGGTCCGGCCATATGTCTCTGGCGCTATCCTCCGCAACATCAAGTTTGACAAGAGCCGATACGAGTCCTTCATCTCTCTACAAGATAAGCTTCACCAGAATCTTGCTCGAAACCGAACACTAGTATCCATCGGTACCCACGACTATGATACTATCAAAGGTCCCTTCACCTACGAGGCTCTCCCCCCCAAGGATATAAAGTTCATCCCCTTGAACCAGACCAAGGAGATGGACTCTGCAGAGTTGATGAACTTCTATGAGACTGACAAGCACCTGGGCCGCTTCCTCCACATCATTCGCGACTCACCAGTCTACCCTGCGATCTACGACTCCAATCGTGTTGTCTGTTCCCTTCCTCCAATTATCAACGGTGATCACTCCAAAATTACACTTGACACCACCAACGTTTTTATTGAGATCACCGCCACCGACATCACCAAACTCGACATTGTCACCGACATCATGGTTACCATGTTCTCCATGTACTGCTCTGAGCCCTTCACTGTCGAGCCCGTCCAGATCAATTCCGACCATAACAACCAAACCCGAGTCACTCCTAACCTGAAGCCCAGAGTTGCTGAGGTTGAAATCGACTACCTCAACAGCTGCACCGGACTCAGTGAGTCTCCCGAGAGCCTGTGCAAGCTTCTCTCCAAGATGTCTTACACCTCTACACCCTCAACAAAAGATTCCAACATCCTCGAGGTTGCTATCCCCCCAACCCGAGCTGATGTCCTCCATCAATGTGACGTGATGGAAGATCTTGCTGTGTGCTACGGATACAACAACCTTCCTCGTACTGCTCCTTCACGAAGTGCTACTGTCGGTGCCCCATTGCTGGTCAACAAGCTCAGTGATATCATCCGAATCGAGGCCGCCGTTGCTGGCTGGAGTGAGGTTATGCCCCTGATCTTGTGTAGTCACGATGAGAACTTTGCTTGGCTAAACCGCAAGGATGACGGAAACACCGTCGTACGTCTGGCCAACCCCAAGACCGCCGAGTATCAGGTCGTGCGATCAACTCTTCTACCTGGCCTTCTCAAGACCATTCGCGAGAACAAGGGCCACAGCGTGCCCATGAAGATCTTCGAGGTCTCTGATGTTGTCTTCAAGGACGAGTCTCAAGAACGCAAGGCTCGCAACGAGCGACATTTCGCCGCCGCCTGGTACGGCCGAACAAGTGGTTTCGAGGTGGTCCATGGCCTGCTTGATCGTGTTCTTCTCATGCTTCGAACTGCTTTCCTCACCCACGAGGAGGGTCTTTCTGGCAAGAGTGTCGATTTTGAGGTCAAGGAGAACCCCAGCAAACCTGATGGTTACTGGATCGAGGAGCTGGACGATGCCACCTTCTTTGCTGGCCATGCTGCTTCCGTATATCTCCGTCTTGGAGGAAAAGAGAGACGCATCGGCGAGTTCGGCATCTTGCATCCTACCGTGTTGGAGAAGTTTGATTTGAAGTGAGCCCCCATGCCGACCAGCATCGACGTGACATCGCTAACATATTCATAGATACCCTGTCAGCACTCTCGAGATCAATCTCGAAGTCTTCCTGTAATGTCAAAGAATCTAAAGAAAACCTACAACACGATGGTTAGAGCAGCGAAAAAGGGCTTCGGACACAACGAAATCATGTGGATATGATTCAATGTGAGCAGACACGTTTCCATAACTAGGAAGACCTTACAAGATAGACAAAAATAAAGAAGAAACCAAAAAAGGCCAAATGTTTGAACTTATGAATTAACCAAAGGGTCTGATTCACTATATTCTATAACTAACTACCTTATTTACGTAGTCTTGAAGGAGTCTATTGCTGTCTAAGCCCTCGCCATGTACCGCGTGATTGGCACAAAATCAGAATGTCATCACCACGCAAGTTAAACGCCAAAGCCGGCTCATGATATGCCTCTAACGCCAACAAAAACGTCCGCATGTGGAATTAGGAAACCAAGTTTGACAACTCGGACATCATGAACCCGAATGCTCTGCTTACATCTCAGAATTTGCCATCGCACGCCTCTGCCCATCAGATTTGAAGAGGACTCTCTCGAGCTTTGCCACAGGTTTTGACATTTCAATAGTTGGAGAGTGACACGGCGTCGGCAGGCCCGCATCGGGCTGGAGACTATCAATGGAGTTTAGTCTTGAGCGAATGCCCAAAGACTCAGAGTCGCGCCGCTTGATACACTCCCATTCTCCACTGAGATCGCTGGGTACACTGTAGAAGCTGCAGCGCTCAAGCGTTGACGGTGCGTCAGACTCTGTTGTCAGAAGCGGCGGTGCTACGGGCGGGTGTAGCCAGGGACAACAGTGCCGCACGGATTCATGGGTCTCGACAATCAAGTAAGGGCCAGGATCCGACTCTGGAAACATGACCTTCTATGTCATCTCACGTAGCTCCTGGTCGCTACGAGCTGGTGCGGGAGCTGAACTTGACGACGATGCTGACTCGCCAGTATTTGTAAGTTGCCCCAGCATTCCCTTACCTAAATTGAGACCTGCAATCCCGTCCCTGATAGCGGCAAAGGCGTTACCGCTTGGTTCGGTAGATGCGCTCCGTTCGATTGGTGCATGTCGCGATTCAGGGGTGAGTGTCTCGTGGGCAGTCTCAACTCCGGTGAGAACCGAGGGTGGCCCAGACTTGGAGCTTGAACTGGATGACCGAGGATCGGCATCCGCTTGGATAACGCTAGGATACTGTAAATTGGATATGGCGGTTTGGCGGTCAGTCTCTGCTGCTGCAGCGGCATTCAAACCGCCGTTCATCTCATCCTCAGTTCTTCCGAACAACTGATGCCACCATCTTATCTCCTTCAGTCGCGGTAACAGGATCCGCTCCTGTCCTTTGATGTGATCGTCGATACTGGCATCGAAGTCGGGGTTTGTGAACTCAGCTCGCCGACACAGAAAGTAATCCCAAACGGAAGACGTCCGTTCTGCAGCTCTCGCATCTTTTCTCTGCTTCTCCGAATTAAAGAGGAAAGTGCCGTACTGACACGAGTACAGGTGGTATAGAAGGCGGCGCAGGAAGCGCTCGTTATACTCAAAACGAGTCTTGTTTTGGCGTAGAAGTTGATAGGTGCAGTCAAGAAACTGGTGGAAGACAGGACTGACCATCTTTGGAGAGGTGGCTTCATCATCAACAACCTTTCCAGGGGCTGTTTCACTAACCGCAGCCAAGTCGGGGTCATCTTTATTCTGGTTGAAGAAACGCTTCGCACCACTCAGCACATTCTGGAACGCGTCACCCCGGCCATCGTTCTCTCCGGGTTGTACCTTGGAACCCGCAAAAGCATCTCTCTGCACGGTGAACCAATCCTCGTGGTTCAAGTGACCCGATCGAAGCCTGAACATGTGACCGAAAGATAACCAATCTTTTTCCACAAGAACAATGAAACCCTCAATTGTGCGGTAGTAGGGGTCCAGCATGATTTGAGCCAAAGCACTGAGCTGGCTTGTACGGTCCCAGCCATCGGAGCAGTGGATGAGAACATGTGAATGGTTGATTCCGATCTGTCTTGCAATTATAGCTGAGCCATCCAGAACGTCGTGAATGTGCCGTAACCAGCCACTCTGATGGAGCAGCTCTCTGTTTGGTGGTAAAGGCGAAATATCGGCGTCTTTGAGTGCGTCAATGACCTTGTTGAGGGAGCTTCGCATGACGTGAATATTCTCAATACTAAGGAATATCTTGCGTGCAAACTTGTACTTGTCCATATTTTCCGAGCCCATCCCTTGTACTTGATTCACCATTGCATTGATAGTAGGACGCGCATCCACGATCAAGTTGCTCTGCTGTGCACCATATACTTGACGCTTCCCGGAAGAATCATAAACGGCAACGGATCTCGAAATGAGCTCATCCTCGTATCGTTCAGTCTCCGAAAGCTCCGGCTCCAGTGATGAGTTTCCAAGGGAGACATCGGGCTGGCTCGATAGAGGCGTGCTTTCCTCGGACCCTGGCGGCAAAAGGGCGTTGAACGATGCCGCTACTAGTTTCTCATCTTGCACGTTTGTCTTCCTTGTGATGCCGGAGAGGGGCTGAGAGCTTCGAGTGATGGTACAGTTGTTTACTGGATGGATGTACGACAGAGCCGGCACACGGTTTCTCGAGCGGAACTCCTTCGCATATTTAAGGACATTGTCCGAGATTTTGGAGGGAACAACCAGAAAAGCAGGATATGTATCGCAAAAGGTATAGTCCTTGTTGATATGCGTGATCCTCCAACCTTTGTCAGGCAATTTCTCGCTGATGCCCTGGCGTCTGAACTCTGCTTTTGGATCATAGACCGACCAACCGTCAACCTCTCGCTCATGCTTTAAAGGCTTGTGGGAGAAAGCATATAGCTTCTCTACTGTTCCTAGTTTGCAAGTTCGAGACTTGATAAAATCGAATGCTTCTCGGGCAATCTCGCTGTCGGTGAAGTTGAATGTCACAAAGGTGAAGTCACGACATCGCAAACGAATCGATGGAGCCTGGCGAGATCCAGGTGGCACCGGCCGAAGTGCGCAATAGCACAGCATGGGATATGGAATCCATCTCTCGCGAACTTTGGGCTTGTGGGACGAACTTCCCGAGGGTTTGGCGGATTGATCGATGGGTGCGCAGAATACCAGGTGGAAATCGGTCAGTCGCAAAGTGCCATGAGTTGTTTGGCCGCCATAGATACCCTGGACGCTCTCGATGATCTACATGATGTTAGGAGCCGAAACGCAGCGCAAAGGTCGTGCATGAACAGGCGGGATGCTCCAAATGGCGACTAGAACCAGACGATCACGCGTACCTTTCGGGCTTCCATTTTTGGCAACAGTGGCCTTACCGCCTTGTATTCGCTAGAGGGCGAGAGATATCCCTTCGTAAAGTTTATGTTATATCAATGATCTCGTTGTATGTCGGTGTGGACGATTTCTCGGAAGCTCTGGTGATGTAGTAGAGGTAGCTCAATACCGCGGGGCCGCCGGAAGATGAAGAAGTAGCTGTTGCAAGGCGACCTTAGAGGGGAGGTTATGAGACGGACTCTGACATATTTGTCACTTCCAAAGTAAGAAAAATTAGAGGCGCATGGGGGAAAACCTTGGCCTAGACTTTGAGTATTAATGGATGGAGTTTCTTTTAGAGCCGGAGACAGCTCACACTCATCATCACGAGCCACAGGCGCCCACTTGGCATTGGAAGGTAAGGTCTATGGCAGGAGGGGCTCAGCGCTGTCAGCTACCAAAAGAGACCGCGACGTCACCCCAGAGGTCAGAGCCATGGTCCAAGCACTTTACCCATTTTGAGATCCATCTCGTTAATTTTGTTTCTCCGGTCTCCGATTGAGTGAGAGAATAGGTACGTACACATCTCTTCCCATTCAAGACCCACTTCTCCAAACGGAATGTGCGACCTGGGGACCCGCCTGCCGATTTAGGGCTCAACCACACACCAAAAAATATTGAGCGAGTAAGCCAACATTTGTCAGTGCAGTGAAGCCGAAATCCACCCAGGATCGCGAATCTTTCTCTTCAGCCCGCCAACCTCAGCTCGCCAACAGACTCAAGACAAGACACCAAGTCAAGTCCAGTCCCGACAACACAAGTCCTATTTTCAAGATGGCTCACCCCGGATCTCAGATGTGAGTTATTGTCCTTGCAATTGCGAAACCCTTCTTGATCGAATCAAAACATCGCCATCAACATCGCCATCGTCACCCCGCCAAATATCATCCTCTCGTCAGGAAAAGTCGAGTCAAAAGTCCAAGATTCACTAACAATCTTCTTCACAGCTCCAAGCGGAGAAAGTTCGTCGCCGACGGTGTCTTCTACGCCGAGCTCAACGAGTTCTTCCAGCGCGAGCTCGCTGAGGAGGGCTACTCTGGCGTCGAGGTCCGCGTTACCCCCACCGTCACCGATATCATCATCCGAGCCACCCACACCCAGGAGGTTCTCGGCGAGCAGGGCCGCCGCATTCGCGAGCTCACCTCGCTCATCCAGAAGCGATTCAAGTTCCCCGAGAACTCCGTCTCCCTCTACGCCGCCAAGGTCCAGAACCGTGGCCTCTCCGCCGTCGCTCAGTGCGAGTCCCTCCGATACAAGCTTCTTAACGGTCTCGCCGTCCGACGTGCTTGCTATGGTGTCCTCCGCTTCATCATGGAGTCTGGCGCCAAGGGTTGCGAGGTTGTCGTCTCCGGTAAGCTCCGTGCTGCCCGTGCCAAGTCCATGAAGTTCACCGACGGCTTCATGATTCACTCTGGTCAGCCCGCCAAGGACTTCATCGATCACGCTACCCGTCACGTTCTCCTCCGACAGGGTGTCCTGGGTATCAAGGTCAAGATCATGCGCGGCTCCGACCCTGAGGGCAAGGCCGGCCCCCAAAAGACTCTCCCTGACGCTGTCACCATTATCGAGCCCAAGGAGGAGCAGGCTGTCCTCCAGCCTGTCAGCCAGGACTACGGCGCTAAGGCCGCCCAAGCCGCTCAGGCTGCTCAGGATGCTCGTGTTGCTGAAGAGGAGGGTGGTGATGAGGTCCAGGCTGTTGAGCAATAGGATGCTTAAATCACCAGGCTGGGAATAGCCGTCAAAACCTGATGAAGGAAGGATGGAGATCCGTGGGATGAGAGACGGAGGTCTACTCAGGCGTCAATTGATCATTTGCATCTGCTAAGGGCACGGACGGTTTCATTCTTGCTTGTAATGGTAGGCAAAGCATAAAAGAGAAAAAAATGAGACCCCAAGATTACGATGTCACGTTTTGTGACTGTGTCTTCTGTCTACCAACCCCTTGAGTCCCTCTGAACGGCTTGGAAGTCTTGTTTGAACTGAGTATGTGAATGTTTCGTAGACAGTGGAGGCTAGCTTGCCCACATAATATTGAGTTGACAACACTCAAGTCTACTCATCACGCTTGCTTGTCTCTTTTCAGGGCACTATATATTCTCACGCAAATCCACACCACAGCTCGGGGGGGTCGTAACCACAATAAGACAGTCAATCATGCCATTTATGGTCATCTGTATCCTACAAAGAATCTCAGATGCTGCGGTTAGGTTTGGATATTTGTCGATATTCAACCATATAGCGGTTTGAAACGACCAGCCGTGTTCAGGGATGTTGTCCTAACTCTCCTAGGGGAGGAAAGAAAACTCAGGACCTTGATCCTAAATGACAAAAAGACTTGGGTAACTTATTACAAGTTTAGGATATCTTTTGCGAAGTTTATTTTAACACACTATTTCAAGGTTTGATGTTTTCTTGTTCTCTGAGGCTCCCTTGTAAGCTGTTGAGTATCTCAATTGACTTACAGAACTGGCCAATGAACGAATAGTACGGCCATCAATCATTATCATTCACAATTAACCAAATAAGCAAATCTTGGACATAGCTGGAGGCCACGGCATACATGTATATATATCAAGGAGCAACAGGCATCAAAGATATCTTCATCAGGCTGGTAAAATATAGTGAAGACGAAAAGGCGCATTGTGGACAGCACAATAGAGAGCCACATATGATCAGGACTTTACATCTCCAAGCGAAAATCTTCTTTTTATGAGACACGTTTCCACCTGCAATTCCAATGTACTAAACGTCGTAACAATTCTTGTCTATAGTAGGTAGCCTCTGGCTTTCCCTCTTTTCTTGTTAAAATTCAAATTTGGCTTCCTCGAACCTAGAAAAAGCCCTGCGACTTGGATAACAGATCTACCACACCCGAAACGTTCGTTCATGCCCTGGAGAATTGAGGCAGTGATATACGCCCCAAATCGCCTTTTCATCGCCCGATAGACGTAGACAGTGACGCCTCCCTTGATCCGAAACCATCCCTGTATAAACGGCCCTGATATGGAAGTTCGCCGTCCAGTCCCATCCTATCGCTCATGCTCTGTAGTTATCGTACAACGAGGATTCGCCTGTCGCCCTAATACAAAATCCGCCAACGCCGTCCAAGATCGTGTGCCCATAGTACTCCAGTAATAGCAAACAATACATGTCGTCGATTCCGAGTCCCAATCCCGTTTGGCATAGGTAAAACACAGTTGGCACCAACATTAAAGTATGTCGTTGCGTAATGTACCATCCGCGAATGCAGCCCATACTCCGAGAGAAATGCCCGGTCAAATGGTTTGAAAATGTACAATGCCTGTTTGAGATAATGAAACATGCAAGATATCGTTTGCGGAGCTGATGACCGGTGGTTAACCGATATTATTCTACTCCGCCGTTACGTTGCTGGGAACGTCGCAGACCATCACCGATCGCCTGACTTGTGGCGGTTATCGAGCTCGATGTTTTCGTCATAGCTCGCTTTGCCATTGCCGTTGGCGTGCCGAACATCCTCGTCACTATCCGAGGCGAGGTCGGTTAGAGCGAAACCAGCAGCTTCTTCCTCGTCGTATGCGCGAATGAGACCCTCGCGGTCTCCACGTTGGCTGCTCATGCTGTGTCGTGAGGGATCGCCGCTCCTCCTTGCCTGCATACTCAGACGAGTTTGTAAACCAGAAACCATGTCGGTACCGGTGGCGTCGCTTCCTCCTCGTCCAGCGGTCAATCTTTGGCCATGGGGGTCACCCCTGGAAAGATTTAGGAGATAGACGCCCGTAAAAGTGACCAAGAATCCGCAAAGCAGCGAGAGAGTGTTGACTGGGTCGTTCGTGTTGAATCCGCTGAAGAGGATAAAGGAGGCACAGAGGGTGGCGGTGGTGAACGTTACGTAGTAGAGAGGGTTGACACTGGCACTCCTGTCAGTAAAGGCAAATTGTTAGAACTCCGTAAGCCACTTACATGTTAGTGGGAAAGCTGGCAAGAGCTTTGTTGAAGTAATTCATCTGAGTCACAATGCATACGGCCGTTAAAATCATGAAAACGTATGTCGAAGGGTGGCTGAACTGGTTGTGGCCAGCAAAAGTAAGCTTAAGCGCAATACCAAAAGCCTTGACAGACATGACTGAAATGGATCCGACGGTGGAGCAGATGGAAAGATAAATGAGGGCGTTTCTCCTGCCATAGACAGGGGCGATCTTGTAAATCATGAAGACGGCGAAAGCAACAACGGCGAAGGCGTAGAGAAGGAAACCTGGCATCAGTTTTAGAAACTGTCATCCTCGTAAATATGCTTCTTGTGTACGAACCTGGCTGGATTGCGTAGTGCAAGATCTCGTCGACGGTCTCGATCTCCTCATCCGGAGGCGCATGAAGAACAATAATAACGGCGCCAATCAGGCATATAGCACTGCCGAGTTTGCCCAGCGTACCAAGCTCTTCGTTGAGGAAGTACGAGCCAAGAACAGCGCCAATGAGCACACTGAGAGCTCCAAGAGGTGTGACGAGGATAGCAGGGGCGAAAGCGTATGCGGCAAAGTTGCAGACTTCTCCTAGACCAACTAATCTGATGTTAGTGAAGATGTCAATAAGAATTACGTCTGATAGAGCACTTACGAGTCGCAATACCGGCCCACCAAAGGGGATTTCGAAGGTAGACGAAGCCGTCGCCTTCAAAACCATGCCGCTCTTCTGCTTGAATCAACCCCTAGGAAGTGGGTTAGTTTATGCTCAAGGCGAGATGCAGAACATGGCGCCAGCCGCTGAAGCAACGATAGAATTCGCCGCTCGCACAGACAGCCAGTAGCTACATTGGACGAACCTTTTTTGTAATAACGAAGCTTGTTCCTGAAATATGATTAGCCTTGTGACGCCCCCAATGTAATCAAACATGACTTACCAATCGCCAAGGCCGATGTCATAGCAAGAGCCAGACCGATATACCTTGAGGTAATATTAGCACTTGTAGTGAGAATAGCGTGGTCGGGTTACAAGAAGGACCCGATCGAGGTGGCTTCTCAGGAGAAGGCCAACAGGAGTGGAACACGACATACTTGTCTTCAATCATGATGTTCTAGAGAGCGCACGACAGCGACAAAGCGCACAAAGTCGACTTTCTATATATGTACCCAATGCGCTGAAAGCGATGATCGAATTCGAATAACGGTTTGGGCAGAATGCGCCGCAGAGAGTCGGAGCTGAACTGAAAGGATCGTTCACTATTGGCGTGGGCTCGCACCGGGCGAGAGAAGCCGTATAGCAATAATGAGTGTTGAAACGAGTGAGTTGCAGATGAATCGGGCTCGACTTTATTGCAGACACATCAAAGTATCGCTATAGACTCTTCGTTGGGAAAGTGAAATCGAAATTGGAGTCCTGGCCGCGTGGACGACTGCAGAGTCTTGGTGTTGGATGCAGATGGAGGGGGGGACCAGGCGTGCTGTTGTTGTTGTTGTTGTTGTAAGGAAGCGATTTGCGACGGAGCAAGGTCGGTTTTAGGGTACCGTATGGTCCAATTATTGTCGAATTCGTTATTGCCTTCGTATCTTGAGGAGCGTGAGACTCGTGATGCGCAACGACGGTATTCACAAATGGCAGGGGGGGTTGGATGATAGGGAGAAGGGACAGCTTGGCTGGATTGCAAGTAAAAATGGAGAGGCAGCAGCAGCAGTGCGGATGGGACGAGATACAGTACAGTAGGTACGTATGTCCTGTGCTGTGCTGTGCTTGGCGAGTCCAGTTCGTGTGGGAGAGACAGAGACAAAGTTTGGGGAGGCCAGATCAGACCCGACGAGACCAGACAGGGGCCTGCTAGCTACAGGCTACGGGAGGCTTGGACAAAACCAGCAGTGGAGAAGCAGAAAAGGCTGAGGTACCTGGGCAGAAGTGAGATTATAGTGCGCTGACAAGTACCACCACCACCACCAGAATCAGGCACATCAAAGTTTAAGAGGTTTCAAGAGAGGGCGCCAACAGAAGACAATGGATCCATCCACTACCCCCTGGCGTCAGGTCCATGACCCTGGCGTTACAACTTAGACTCACTAACACTTCAGGGCCTTCAGGACTCAAAAAGAGAGGTCTGAGGTGGGGATCCTGCCGAGGTCAAGTGCCTGAATGCCTGCACTTTTTTCTTTCTTTCTTGCATCGGACGACACTTCATTCCACGATCCAGTTATTTTATCTAAGAGTCCCCAAGAAACTAGTGACTAGCAGCCCGTAAAGATAAAACAACCACTGGAATACGGCAACTTGAGGGTAACTCGGCACAGACCCGAGCGTCGAAACATCCATAGCAATTGCATTAGGTTGCCTAATAACTTCCGCTGACTTTGAAGTACTACCTTACATACATACAACTACCTATTTAATTACTTATTGTATTGTCCTGCCCTCAGATGCCAAAGCCGAGGCTTAGACGGCACGATATGACACAACCACAGCAAAACACGATACGATCGATGGGTGCGAGTGGTCCTCGCCCCTGAACTAATAATATTGACACGCACACAAGTACGTTGGACATGCAGCTATCAGCTACAACAGACACATTCGCCAATATCACAGTCACTTCAAATAACCAAATACGTGGTCATGTCAGTGGGATTGCCGTACTGATTAGGCCCCCGGAATATTGTAACTCTTGTCAGTTGCTTTGGAAAGGACCTCCAGATTTATTACACATACCTAGGTACTTACCTATGTTGGTACTTATATAGTTTATAAGTTTCTATTAGATTAAAAACCAAGCAAATAACAGATACACGACTCTAGTGATGCTGACAGACTTTTACTCCCTGCCCTTGTACACTCAATTCACCTCCATTACTAGCGCTTCCGACTGCTTGATTCAAGGGGGACGGACGATAACCCCCTTGCTTCCATTATCATCATCGGGCTGCTTCTTACTCGCCATCTTTCGGCTTTAACCCCTGGACTCGTCTCCATTTCCAGCCCATCAAGTTCGTCCTTGTCCCGCAACATGTCCCCGTGTCCACGTCAGCAGCCCGCATCTCAAGCTCCAAACAGTCCTTGGTTTTTTTGGGGGGAAAATGTGTTTTTTTTTAGCATCCGCAGTTCGGTAGTGCCTCGCTCGCGCCGCTATAACAAAGATCGAGAACTTCTTAACAGCGCCTCCCGTGCGCCACATTTAATAGTTTTCGGTGTCTGAGCCACGTTCAATAAGTTATCCTCACTGAAGCAGTTGCGAGGAACTGCAACACATATATTGTCTTGGCGGATAGAGTCTCGCCGTAACT
This sequence comes from Fusarium phyllophilum, assembly GCA_013396025.1. Classification (NCBI taxonomy): domain Eukaryota; kingdom Fungi; phylum Ascomycota; class Sordariomycetes; order Hypocreales; family Nectriaceae; genus Fusarium; species Fusarium phyllophilum. Next base: position 23,424 of record JAAOAQ010000662.1, read on the forward strand.
GAATGAGTTCTTCACCAGTCAAATGCAACTTGGTCTGATTGTGGGGTATTATTAACACGCCAACCCTACTCTTCATCTTGTTCCTGATCGACACTCTTAGCGCTCAACTTAATCAACCCGTAACGTAGCCGACACCTTCCAACAGGGATCCATGACGCCCTTTAATGCTACGGGGTGACTCGGCGCTGGAAACAAGTGTTTCGATCTTTTGTTTCTGTTTGGTGATGACTATTTGGCCAAACCCCTTCACCATAATTATCATGATAATCCAGATCACGTTATTTATAGAATCTTAGCGACCAGATCTCAAGATAGTGTTCTCATCAAGCGAATCTGCTAAAGGCTGCCCAGGACCCTACACCAAACGCCTTCAATGGCCACCTAACCCAGTAGAAGGCTCATATTGTTTGCTATAAGTAACCCCCGACTAAAGCGTAAGGTAGGTAGAGATAGATCCACATCAGAAATGCTGTCCGTCTCAACTATCTCCCACGCTTCACTATAACTTCAACTCCAACCACCGTTCACAGCTTTGAGTTTTCCCTCCGGTCCAGCCGCCAACGCCTCATTCCATCCCACGAACCATATCATACAGAACCAGGGCTAATCCATCTGTTCTCTTACCAACCAAATTTCTCTTACCAACCAGGATCGTGCATTTTGTTCTTATATTATTATTTTGAAAGGGGAAAGGGTATCGACACTTGCGTCATCAACAATCGGGTATGAAACAAAACAAAACAAAACAAACGGCCATGTTGTCGGTGGCCGGAATCAAGCTCGATCTCATAAAATGCAGAAATGCATAAGATCTTTCTTTGCCCTATAGATTTAGTAGATGTGGATTCATTTCTTACCTACCCAGAATCCGCTGGTATGGGTGTCCGTGACCCATATTGTGTCGTGCACAACATGTTGCATTCTTACCACCAGGAAAACTTCTGCGACAATAGCGTTGAGAACAACGACAAAGGTCAAGGACCTGACTGTCGAGTTCAGATAGCCACTGGGCATCATATTACCGGCAGCTGTTGGATTTTAGTCATTGAAGAGGGGGTTGTTTGTCGATATTGGAGAATGTTGCGGTTAGTTTGGATGCGAAATCATTCAGGGACGACGACGCTTGGCATCTGCATAACGTTAGTCAACATTACAACTTAGCTGAGGTTCTTCCTTAACGCACCTTGCTCATCCTCTGCATTTACATCATCGTCATCACCACGGGCTCGTTTACCAGCAGCCGAAGGAGTGCTTGGTGCTTCTTCTTCTGGTTCATGTTCATCTCTCCAATCGATTTCGTCCAGGTCGTCATCGTCGGTCTTCCTTTTCTCGGCTGTCTCTACTATTGCAGAGGCCACTCCGAGGTCAACATTGAAAGAGGACGCTTCCTCCTCCTCTTGAAGAGTGGTTGTAGTACTCGTGTCATTAGTTTGAGCATGGAGTGGTTCTGGCTCGGCATCAGCATTGACCTCATCTAGGGTCTCCGTATTCTCTTCAAGAGCGATATCTCCATTGAACTCGGCTTCCTCGGCTTCTTCGTCTAACTCGAAATTGGCAAATGGGTCAATCTCGCTGTCAGCTCGTGCTGGAGTAAATTCGTCAGTATTATTGAAAGAATACGTTGTGCTGAAGTCAGACAGGGAGCGGTGATGTTTGGATTGACGGGAACGAATATATTGTACTTTGGGTGAAAGAATTTGCATGGTTCCGTAATTGCGCTTGACAGTTTTCCGGAATTCTGCTTCATCTTTGTTGTGATCTTCGACATACTCCGCCACACAGGGGGCACAGAGGCAGAAGTCGGGGTAATAGCAAGAAAGGAAAGTGGAAGAGAATGAGGTCGCTTTACCATTTTGCTCAAGGCCATCCTCATCGACAGCCGTGAGGCTGTCAACGACGGCCTCCGGGTCCTCCAAATCAACGGCAGAAGCATTGACTGATATCTCAATCTGAGTTTCGGTTGCAACGTTGATATTGTCTCGATCATCTTCATCATCTTCATCATGGCCATCCTGGTTGCTGGCCTGCTGGCCATTGACTTCATGGTCATCGACTTCCGGGTCTTTAAACTCTTGACCCTCAGAACCAATGGCATTGGGGTTCGCATGTTCGTCTTCCGGGTATTCATCCTGATTTTCTGCTTCATCTATGTTGCTGTGATGTTCATCATCAATCGGGCTGTCAAACTCGTCCAGTTCCTCATGAACGCCATCAATCGTTGCAGCTGTTTCCAGCATGCTAGTTCCGGCAGTCATGGGAGTCTCGAAAAGATGGATAACTTCATCAAGCCCCTTCCCTGCCGTAGCACTCTCGACGAGATACTCGAAGCGCTTTTCTGCGTTGGGTTTGGTAAAAAGATAGGCATACAGTGGGCGTGAGCCATCTGGGTCCTGGTTCTTGACAAGAAGGTCAAAAATTTCAAGAATTTGACGGAGTGTAACGTTCGACATGGTCTCGCCTTGGGTTGTCTGTTTCAAAATGTTAGCGTACTCTTGATATAAAGCGGAGCTTGTTCTCACCTCAACAAGTTCGAGGCCAAGCTCATCGACCTGGAGTACCAAGTCATCATCCTCAGCAATCTCATTTTCAAGCTCAGTCCGAAGACCAGCAATCAACTTCTCCAGTGGCTCATCAAGAACCGAAGTATCGGCAAAGAAACCATGGGTGGTGGTGGAGAACATAGGAAATTCGTCTCCTTTATACTGTACCGTTATAGCAGGAAAGCCCTCATCTGTCTTCCCATTCGCATTTTCTTCAGTAGCTGAGTGATCCGCATGATCCGCATGATCTGCATCAGTGGTTGCGTGTTCGTCATATGCATCTGCGACATGTTCCCCCACGTCATAATCGTGATCTTCAGCTTCTTCGACAGTTTCATTTGTTTCATCAGGTACCCCGGATGCCAAAGTAGTGGTTTCTTCATGACTTTTCGCGTCCTCTCCATTGTGTATTTTGTCGTCGTCATCGGATGTGTCGGTATTCTCATCTTTATTCTCATCTGCCTTCGCATCCTCGGCTTCAGCTTCATCAGTCGCAACCTCATAATCGAGCTCTGCTTCTTCTTCCTCCTTTGGATCGCGAGGCTCATTTTGATCATTGTGGCTTGATATGTTATTCTCGTCTCCGGTGTGATCGGATAGCTCTTGTCCAGTTGCAGTAGCATCATTCTCAGGTTCGTGGTCATCTTGCTCTTCAGCAGCACCGGCTGCTCTATTTAGATCAGACCTTGTTGCACGGCTTGCGGCAGCTGTTTCCTCATCTTGATGCGAGTCTTCTGGTTGTGCATTATCCTCAAATTCATAATCAATCTCGTGTGCAGATGCGTGATCATCAGACACCGCATCGCCACGAACGATTATTTCATCCAAAATGTCTCCGGTCTCTTCGCTTTTCGGCACGTCTTCGTCGGGTGGCTGAGCTGTTTGTATCGATCCCTGAGTCCCAAGCTTAGGAGCCTCGGTCACTTCATAATCCGCATGTTCGGGACTGTTTACTGTATCCTCGACATCATGTAGGTCGAAGTCCACATCCTCGCCCGTGATACCGTTCGTCTCGTAGGCTTCGTGATTCACAGCGTCCTCATCTTCTTGCATTTCTCTATCCATGCCCTCCAAGTTGTCATCGTTCTTTTGCAGTTCATGATCAGAATCAACCATGTCGGTATCGAAGTCGATGAGATCGTCCTCAATTTTACCGTCCAATATTGGCTTGGCCATATCAATGTCCATTTCGATCTCCGTCATGTCTTAGGATTTTGTTTGGATTCTTTCCAGCCGGTGCTTCAGATCGATTTGAGTGGAGGAGATTTGCTGTGTTGAGGGATCGAGTGCTCAACGCGTTAAAAGTAGATAAAATTTAGGTGTTTGGGGAAATATGCGTGCCCAAGGGCAACAATTTGCGCGCGTCGGGATGAAATCGTAGACGCGGTGGTTTGAATCAAACAGACAAAGACCAAGCTTGGCTAGAAATGTAATTTAGGCTGGTATGCGACATTTGATCTAGGTTGGTGAGATTGTGTTTGATAAAAACGAAGAACGCCTAGGCGCGCCGTTCTTATAGTGCTGGAGTTTTTGCTTTGGCTTGTCCGTGAAAGAAAAAGGCAGAATAGGGAGCCTTTGTTCAGGTTGGAGGTTGAAGTTGAGGAGAGGATATGGACTAGGCAGGCAAGCTCTCTAAGAATGAATTTCGTTGGTGATTAAGCAGTGGGACCCAGAAAGGCTGAGGTGAAGTGAGCGTCAGGGAGGTAAGAGGCTGGCACTTACCTCAAAAGAGCTAGCGTGGGGCAACTGGCTGCTAGGCCGTGCTGTTCTTTCCCTTCCACTTCGTACTGTAGCAGCAGCTCCTGGCTTCCAGGTGGCCGTAAGAGGGGTACGTACCTCTTCAGGCTCCTGCACCTCCCACCGACTTGAATATTGGCCCGCTCTATCTAACATCCAGGGGACGAGCATTCAACAACTTGCAACTCTCATCGCAATCAACAAACATCTGCTCGAAATAGTCCGCCAAGATGGTGCGCAACATCTAACACTATCACCCCTGCTTACATCATGTACTCATGCTTCCTAGGTCGTCCTTGCGGCTTCGATTTGCACCCGTGGAGGGAAAGCTGTCCTCTCGAGACAGTTTCGAGAGATGCCACGATCGCGCATAGAAGCCCTCCTCGCCTCGTTTCCCAAACTTGCCGATAGCGGTACGCAGCACACGACCGTCGAGCAAGATAACGTCCGATTCGTTTACCAGCCCCTCGACGAGCTCTACATGGTTCTCATCACCAATCGACAGTCCAACATTCTCCAAGACATCGACTCCCTGCACCTGTTTGCCCAGGTAGTTACCAGCACATGCAAGAGCCTCGACGAGCGCGAAATCCTCAAGAATGCCTACGAATTGCTCAGTGCTTTTGACGAGCTTGTCACCCTCGGCTACCGTGAGAACTTGACCATTAGCCAAATCAAGACCTTCCTTGACATGGAGAGTCATGAGGAGCGCATCCAAGAGATTATCGCAAGGGTAAGAAGTTCCATTGGGATCTCCTTCACAGAAATATACTTATACCTGCATAGAACAAAGAGTTGGAGGCCACCGAGGAGCGGAAACGAAAGGCGAAACAGCTTGAGATGCAGCGCAAGGATGCTGCTCGCAGTGGTCGCGGAGCCATGGGTGGCATGGGCGGAATGGGCAGCAGCAGTGGTATGCCCAGAAGCCCTTCCTATCCCTCATATAACCCCCCTTCGCAATCCAATACCAGCACCTACGACTCATACGAGGCGGAGAAGAACAAGTCCTTCAGCAAGTAAGTGGCACTTACAGTGTTCTGGAATGCAATTGGCTAACACCTTCGAGACCGTTGGCTCCTAAGACCAAGGGTATGCAACTGGGTAAGAAGTCCAAGACAACTGACATGTTCGAGCGAGTACGAGGTGACATGGGAGGCGAAATCGACGATTCACCTCTTGTTGCCCCCGCACCCGTCCAGCATACTGAAGCCGCCGAACCTCGCGTTTCGTCAACCCTTGATCGTGATGCTATCCACGTCACTATTTCAGAGACTATCTCGGCCAAGTTGTCTCGCGAGGGTGCTGTCAACTCCCTAGCTATCAGTGGTGATCTTGTTCTCCGCATCTCAGACCCTAGCCTGACAAAGATCAAGCTTGGCCTCCAAGCTGTTACGTCGCATGGCGTACAGTTTCGTACACACCCCAACGTTGACCGAAATCTGTTCAACGGTTCCCAGATTATCCAGATGAGCAACACTGCACGTGGCTTCCCGGTCAACAACGCTGTTGGTGTTCTGCGATGGAGGGCTTCTCCCAAGGTTGATGACGCCAGCGCATGCCCAATTACATTTACTGTCTGGATCAACAAGGAGGGGGCCAAGTACAACATAACGGTCGAGTACGAATTGACCGGTAGCGGTGCTCTGAACGATGTCAGTGTCGTTATTCCCTATGCAGGTAGCGAGCCTGTTGTTTCAAGCTTCGATGCTACCTATGATGTGTCTGGTGATGCTCTCGAGTGGACAATTGGTAATGTGGACGAGGAGAACCCCAATGGCTCATTCGAGTTCGAGGCCGAGTCCGGTGACGAGAATGATTTCTTCCCTATGACGGTTCGCTTCAACAAGAGCACGCCATACATTGACGTTGACGTAAGTCCCTATCCCGACCTGCATACTTGAGTACATGCTAACCATTTCATAGGTTCACTCCGCGTCTCTTTTGGAAGAAGAAGAGGAAGTGACATTTTCCAAGGAGATCAAGTCTCACGCAGACAACTTTTTGGTAGAATAGACGGAACCCAAAAGTCTTTCGGTTTAGGAACAGCTTCTGGGCGAATTTACTCTATAAAAGGATAGGGATATGTATTTGAGTAGAGCTGGAGATAGGCATTAGTAGGAGTGTCTCGGCGGTTTAGAACCTAATGGCGCAACGACAATTGATGTTTCGTGTTTTGGTCATTTTGTTGATATGTGGCCGTTGTTCGTCATTATTGATTGACACGAAATCAGCTTCCATACAGATAATTATTGCGCACGCGATAGTGAATGTTGTTGGGGAGTTGAAATGCAGAATCGAGGTATTTCTATTCATCGGCTTTGTTATTCACATCCTCAATGTTTTTTTTTTCTCGTTGCGTATTTAATGAGTACCTATGTATTTCGCTCTCGTCTGATCTAGCTGTACTTCTACTTCTATTCTCAAGAGCAACATCGTGCCTGAGCTGTATAGTGCGAGTTACTCACTGATGCACGGTCCATACTCACTAAATCCTCCCTGTGGGCTTGTTGTTGCCCAGTCACAACTTGCATACAACATTGCACTCTCCAAGCAACACGAAAAGTGATAGTTTACAGCTCATAGGGATGTTGGAAGGCCTCTGAAAATACTCTCATGGGCTGTGTCAACGCCACAGATCAACATGGCGCAGCGAAACCAACTTGCGCCCTTCAGCGCGACTGAGTATCAAGACAGGGCACCTGATGGCTACCCTGTGAGCTGCCCGACTCTAGATCTCTCAGCAACTTGGGACCCAGTGGACAAGAATATACTTGTGCATAGACCTCCTGGTCAAGTTGTTTCCAAGATCCACCAGGTTGGTGCGCCGGGCCAAAAAGCACCAGATGCGCAGGCAGTTACTTGGAGGTCTGATGGTCAGTAAGCAAATATTCCATGATCGAGAAAACTACTCATTTAATCGTGGTAGGCCAATTCCTTGCAGTCGGATGGAGTGACGGCTTTGTGCGATTAATGGGGCTCGAGAACAACAAGGCAGCTCATCATATCAAAGTTGGCGAATCTCCAGGGAGCAAGATCACGCACATTGGATGGGCGAGTAGCAGTATTGCTGGGAAGAGCTCCAGCGCCGTATCCCAAGCTCTGAGGGATGGCCTCGGTGAAGATTCAACGCGCAATGGAGATGGACTTCCGCTAGATCTTCCACGTGAACTTACTTTCCTCGAGGTTGACACAGCATTACCCAAGATCAGCCCTCTTCCCAGCAGTAGTGCCGGCTCAGGGTATGTTTTCAGCTTCCACGGTCGAGCCCAGCATACTAATGATTCTTCACAGAGAAGATGCTTTGGTTTTCACGTTGAGAAGTGGTATAGACTTTCTCTTCCAGCCCCAGAAGCCAGAGGAGTATGATCAAGTCAGCGTTATGATTATCGGAACCAGCGATGGTCAACTTCAGCTGAGTATATACGATTCGTTCATCATTGGCAGCTTTCAATGTCCTCAGATTAATCCATCAAGCTCACAGCTAATTCTTCATGCATCGCACCCACATGTATCAACCCAGGCTTTACTAGTTGCAGACAAAACAGAAGGGCCAGAAGAAGTGCACCTGGTGCCTATCGACCTTCCCTTCATCTCATCCCACCCTATCAACCTTTCTCTCCTCGCCTCCAAGCTAACTACTCTCCAAAAGCTATTGAGATATCTGAAGCAAGCACAACTTCATATGCAGGTCGAATGGCGAAACACGCGCGAGCTTCCCACAAGATTTCTGCGAAGTATTGAAGGCGATCTCGAAAATCTCGAGACCGGGCCACGAAGTATTGTTCCTGCTCTTTACCATTTGGCAGTGACAGGTCACGCCTTCGAGCCTGTACGCGAGTGGTTGGTTGAAAGTCTGGCAGAACGAGTAAGTGACTTGAGAATACAGGCTTCTCGTGACATTGGCTAAGCTTTGCAGGGCCATAAACGATGGGATAAAGCAGTAGTCTCCGGCTTGGAGGGCCTCAGAAATTTAGTCCACGAGAACTTCCTCCCAGCTCTTGATCGCTGTGCAATCATCCTAAGCAGGCTACGAGGCTTGGCTCAATTTCATGACACCCGAGATGACATCGGCTTCACTCTCCAGCAAACTAGTCGCTTGATGGATATTGTCCAATGTCTCCAACTCATCGGTCACAAAGTATTGATCAACGTGATGGACGAACTTGATAGCTTCACCGCATTCTCAACATGGCTTCGCTTCCAAATCGACCGGCTTGCCTCTTCTAGCTCCGCGAGCGAGGAACTCACGGAAAAGGAGGCAACCATGGACATTGCAAAGGTTCTGAGCTACATTGAGAATTATCTTATCGATAGCCCGCTTAGGCTGTTCTTTGACGAAATGACCAGAGAAGATTATGAAGCAGACTGGGCACACATAGAAGGTGGTCCGACTCTGCTTCATGTCCTTGATCAGGCGTTGGGAAAGTGGGAGAATAGCGAGCCCAGCATGAAAGTTCTCCCACGTGTCGAATTTCTCGTATCATATGCCACGACCTGGGCGAATCGTACATTCAAGGGCATTGCAGAGGCAAAGAAGCGTAGCGTTCGACTTGGAAACCCAATTAGACTCTCAGCTGGTCGTGTGGTGTCACATAGAGATATGAGGATGAGCAAGTCAAAGAACAAGGTGCTTGAACTCCTTTATACGACTCATCTGTTTACTGACATGGAATTAGGAAACAAATGTGGTTACTGCTTTAGCATCTAAAGAGGCTAAAAACGAAGGTGAGGCGAGCCCTGTTGGATGACCTGAAGAGCTATTCTTGCTAACAGATTGAAGTTCAAATATTCTCCGTCGGCATCGATATTATCAATGGCATCAGTACCAACAGGCGACCAAAGAGTTGTCGTATCGATCTTGGCCCACGTACATTGATTGACTTGAAGTTCCTCAACGATGAGACACTTGTCATATTAAGTAACTGTCAAGGTGAGCTTATATGAAGTTCCTTTATGCAACATGTATGATGCTAATGTTGCAAAAAGATACCGGGCCGCAAGTTATTTGCGTACCTATCCGAGCAGCAAGGCTTACATATGCCGTATATGATCCCAACAGGCTTAGTGAGACGCCTTGCGTATCAGTTGATGGATTTACGGCCTACTCTTTTCCTGAGAAGTCAGTGTCTAGGCCATTGCGTATGGAGGTTAACGACAGGAATAATGTCAGGGGCGACATGCCCCAGAGAGTCTGCGTTCTCGAGAGTAATCGCACCACTATCAAAACATTTACTTTTCCGTAGCTCAAGCTGTCACGCGGTTCACCTCGATTAAAAACAAGGTAGAAATGGGAGAGCTTCGAAGGGAATCCGAACCCGGCGTCATGGACTCTCAAAAACAGGTGTTGACAAGGACGCTAGCTTAAATGATTTACAAGGTAGAACAGAAATATGAAGTGCCTCCCTCTTTCACTCATGGTAGTCGAGTTACTGCTGCCGAGGCTTAGTGATGTTGAAGAACTCGGTTAATCCCTCAACAACGGCCTCGACATTCATGTTGACCAGGGGCATGCTATCGTACGAGTCCTCCTTCATAATAGCAACAAGGGCCAAGTAACGATCCACCTCACGCAGCATGATGGGCTTGTTTCCGTCGTGTAAGACAAGACAGCTTTCTGCAGTGTTGCAGCCAATCTGTTTATCGATAGGCGCGCTCCAAGGTTCACCCTCCAGACGACGCCGCCCTTCATCACTGCGCTGCCACGTGCCATATACCTCAGTTATATCAATGATGACATCAATGTAATCGCTGCAGATCTCGTAGCTCGCCATATCAGCAGTTGCGCTGTCAGTGGCGATATAGATTTTTGTGAGCACATCAAAGAGATATGCCTTCTCGAAACGGCACGTACGGCAGAGGTTGGTAAGCATGGATTCCAGGGTTCCGAGGCGAGGAATGAGCTTCTGGATAACCTTGCTGAAAGCCTCGAAAATAGAATGGTTGTAAATGGAGGTTAGGTGGAAGGTGACAGGGGCGTTCTCAAAGCCGTGGTCTGACAATTCATCTTGGATACGGATGGTGATGTCGCGCTGAATATCGAGCTTGTAGTCATCTGAGAGGCCGTCAACCTTGTGGATGAAAACCTCAATATTGATGTTGGGGTATGTTCGCTGAAGAAAAAGGATCGTGGTATTGAGGCGCATGACTGCTTCAAGGTAGTCATCCTGGGCGTCGATGACCCAGATGAGGGCTCCAATCTCGCTGAAGATGGCCTCTATATCAAATCCTGGGTTCTCGAAGACGTCGATCTGGCCTGGGAAGTCCCAGACTTGGAAATCCATGAATGACCTATGCAGTTATGAGTTTATGGTTACCACGGCCAGAGTATTGGTAGCACTAACGCCATGGAGTCTTTTTGGATTCTAGCCGTTGATTCAAGGAATAGAGTCTCGTTCGGGGGCAGCTTGTGGAAGACTACACTCGAGATGGATGACTTTCCGCTCCTATGACATACTATTAGCTGATGTCTACTCTCTTCTCCCACGCATATCATACCTTCGTTGACCCATAAGTAATAAACGCGGCTTCCCCTTAGGAGCTGCGCCAACAGAATTGGGTCCGGGGGCGGCAGGTTTTTGTGCATCTTTTTTAGATGTCGGAGCTCCGCTAATTGACTGTTCAAAAAGACGTTGAAGATTTAGCTGGGCTGGACTTGTTCCGCTGGCAGATGTATCATCTGCCTCATCAAAGGAGCGCGCAAGATTGTAAATTGGAGGACTGAGTGACATTTTGGGGCCTGTGCGATGGCAATGGAGAGGGGGTAGTTTGGTGTTGAGGGTATTGGGTAATGGTTATGGGTTCTTGGGTTTGAGTGAAACTGGATATCGGGTTTGCTCATGTCACTTGATATACAGCAACACTATCCTGAGGATTCATCTCCTTTTATTGTCCCCTTTGGTTGTGCCGAATCAAGATGGCGAGCTATCAGTGGTTGATATAAAGGGCACTGACGGACAGGGACATGAAATACCCGCCAACTGGCAGCACCTGATACATCGGAGCAAAAGGATCCCATTCATTGCATTATCGGGCGAACTGAAGGCACAGAAGGCTCCAGCTGGCGGGATTGGACGTGATGAGGCTTCAGCGGTCTTTAAACCCCAACTCGTACTCATACTTGCAGGTCAGCGTGGCTCGTATAGAGCCTCGCCTCACCACGCCTCGCGTTGTATAAGAGACGCGTATCCTCCCACTTGAGGTGACACAGACTCCTCTACACAGCAGCGGCCCAGCCAAGCGAGTGTCCGTCGAATCAGGGCGTCCAGAGTGCTGCCAGGACGCTGATGCTGTAATTTTGTGGCCAGCGCCACTACCGAGTACCAATCTTTACCTCGATGGAGGCCAGGGCTTGGTGACATATTGCGGGAGCTGACAGGATGAGAGGGGTCCTTGGAGGTGACAGCATTGTTGCGCTGTGCTGTGCTGTGCCGTGCTGTGTCGTGCTCTGTTGTATCGTGTTGCATTGGTCACACGAGGGGTCAAGCGCACACTTGAGCGTCGAGACAAGAGAGAAAAAGAAAGGCATGGGAAATCAGGCGCAACAAGCACTAGTATCTTACCTCCATTTTGCTTAGAGCCCAGGCCAGGCTATCCTATGCTACACGATAACTCCCGTCTTAGTGGTCAACTCTCCGAGGCTGGGTTGGCCCAAATGTAGGACTGAGAGCAAGGCTGTGAGTGAGGCTGAGAAAGTCAATTGCTAGGCTCAGTGATTGATCGATCAGTGAGCGAGCGTATCGGCGGCAAATGTGGTTGATTGCTCCGGCGTTTGATTGGTAGATGCGTATACGATGCGACGGAGGACAATAGCCGATTAAAACGAGAAATATGAGCATGGACGTTCTATAGGTGATGGATGATTTATGCGTCTCCAGGTGCAGGTTGGAGCTTGTGTGTAAGGTATGGTCTTGAAATTGTCACTTGGAGGTGGCTGGAGCAATGACTGCCCGCTCAAGCAGCAGCTGATAGCGCTGAAACTCCCCGCAATCCACTAAACGAAGGTCCCCAACGACCTCGGGTGGTTTTCTATCAGGCCTGGATGTATCCTTATAGACTTATACCTACCTATATGAGTTTGGGATATGATAGGTGGCACCATCGTTATATATTATCCTATGACTGTGTGATAAGAACCTAGCTTCTTTTCTTGACTGGGAGAGGGCCATCTTCTTCCAGTATTTTCCCATGGAAACATCCAATGCAATCTGCAGTTGGCTACCCTGTACCGAAGCGATATTTGACTGAACAATTCCCTTCATGTAATTCCTCACCAACAAAAGAGTGCTATCAACATTACAACCCTCTAATCACCGCTGGTGTCTAGGTAAATATCTAGCTGGTAGGAATTACTGCATTCGTTTCTTCTCATTCCGCCTCTCTCTCCGCCAAACGACTCGCCGACCTGGGAAACAGGGCATGAATGAAACTCTTCCTTCGCTTTAACATCTTTATGTTATTTTTCTCGGTCTCGGCTTCGCTCTTCACAGGCTTTCTGACAGTTTCTGTGTCATTGGACAATATGCCATTCGATGTGCTGGGATTTAATGCAGGTGCACTCTCTGATGCAGTCATCTTACTCTTAATTTCTCGAAATGCCTACTCACGTTGATCAAACCCAGCTCCTTCAACATATCAATACAAGGGACTCACCTTGCTAGATCTTCTCCTCGGAGCCCTGATCGAACCTCGACGTTCCGACATCGCTCGTGTCTCTTCTATTACTTCTGTAATATGCCCAGCAAGTGTGTTACCTTTCCACCCAGCGCAGTCTTCGGCGAGAGGAACGAATCTCAAGAACCCTTTAGATGGATGAATCCTCAGGGCCTGCTCCATGTGTCTCTGGAAGAGAGCAATGTTCCGTTTGTTCTTTATCGTCTGAACGTCTCGAGCGAGAGCCTCGATTGTCATTGTATAGCAAGGATCAGAAACGCCACCAAACTGAATACATATCCCATGTTGGACTGTTATTACGATAGAAGATGCCGGGCGATTATATCGCAACGCGAGGTACTCGGATAGTTCAGTGATGAAGGTGAACTCATCTTCAATCTAGGTACACAGCTGAATGTTAGCAACATATTCTCCAGTACCATGCAGCGCGCCGACTTGCAATGACGTTGGTCTTGATTTCTACCAGCACAGGAGACTCATTTCGTATTCGATCACCGGGGTCTTGCATATGCTTTGATCCGAATGCTTCCTCGAAGAAGTCACTTCGTTTTCTGGTAAGTATCGGTAATGATTGCTTTCTCGTCACTTTGGCAGTATCCCCAGAGACAATCTGCTCTACATCTCTCGAGAGTCGTTGATCGCTCTCCAGAACAGGATCGAGACTTGGCCTGCTGAGGCGAGGTTTGACTCTTCGCTCTCCCGGGAGTAGTCTTGGAGTTGGAGTTGGAGTTGGAGCTGGAGCTGGAGCTGGAGCTGGAGCTGGAGCTGATACAGGAGTTTCTTGTTTTTGCCGTGGTTTCGAATTCGGAGGCTTCGTAGAGGTGCGACTTGGGATATAAGGCAAAGCCATTGCCGGTGATAGATGCATGATGACAGCAGAAGCTTGCAGAGTCGGGATCACGACGATGTAAAAGGAAATTTACGAGCGCATGAAAGGCATTGACTGCTCAGAGATGGCTTGGTTATTTGTTACACGTGAGATCTTCGTCCGCCCATACTTTGCGGTGATGTGCCATTTGTATCGAAAGAAATCAAATATTAAGCCGAGAAAACAGGTGTATATAATTATGAGCACAATCTGTATCACGTTCCGTAATCAAATACGCAGAAGACTTACAGCAGGTGAACATAGAGACCACTTTATAGTAGTTCAATGTGAAGAAGATATATCGAGGCTGAATACAGTACACAATAAAGCGAGGTGTCTTTGTGCCGTAGCTGGTGTTACAAGGACTGCAGGTTTCCCTACCTACGTTTCCCGGTCTGTTCTTGTATAAGTGAAACCCGTGTCACGCAATCACTATACACACAGTTGTGGGTTCAACAAGAACAGTTGATTGTAACTCAGACTTCCTCTTGGCTCAGGCGAGGTCCGACGGGCATGAAAATCGATTCCGCCCGGTATAGAACATTCATAATCGAGGACTGATAACACAGTCAAGGTGTACGGTATATGGATCCTTTTGTTACTAAGCGAGGATGCATTGCGGCCTTACCTTCCGGGATAATGCTGATGAAACCAGCGCCTGACTGGGCTGTCTCGTGATGAGAAATGGCCTCTCAATGCTTGCCATCTCATCCTTCGATTCATGCCTTCTAGGCCTTGTCTAGCTTGTTTGAGTGATGCGGGTGCGGGTGCGGATGTGAGTACGGATAATGGTGATCAAGTGTGAAGGAATTCTCATGTTAATGTAGCATTCGGGTGCTCGCTCGGCTACCCTGGAGATGCAAGTATATACAGAGGTGGTCATCACGAAGCATGCCAGGCGTTTAGGTGCAACGGATGGCTACCTTACATCGGTATCTACGTTTTCGTTTGTCTTGTAACTGATGAACATTACTCGTATTGTTCCTAATAATGGGCTGCAGCCACTCTGGACAATTTGCTATTTACCCCATTGTGATGCAAATAATTGCCCCTACGTCTGTCTTATCATATTTGACAGCACCGAGGAGACGGAACACCATAAGTTAGAGTTTCTGCTAATGGCTGCGAGGCATCAGGGGCTTCCAAACCGTCGAAATGTCTATAAGATTATCTATCAGACCTAGACTGACCTGGACTGGTCCACAGACTACCTGTTAACACATGTACGCGCTAGGCATGGCCGAGCTGTTGGTTCTGGTCCTGGCATTTGTCTCGGCGCGTGCGTAGTAAAAAAGAAAAGAGAAAAGAGGGTTGATTAATATTCCAAATATGACCTATCGCAATCGAAACCACATCGAGCTTTGTTTTCAGCCCCAGCTCCAAATCCGCACAAGAAAAACAGAAGAGACTAGACTAGACTATGTATGTATGTATGAATAGATGAATAATGAACCTATGTTTGATGGGTTCCAATAGTCTCAAACCCCCCTTGGGCTGATTACAACACCCCACAACTAATTCCGATCCTTTGACAATTCCATCGACCCAACTCGACTGGTATCTGGCGATCAGACCTGATATCTCAATGATCTGAACCCAGGCCCAAGGCCGTGGGACTCTCGCATGTTGGCTCCAATCTCCCAATCTCGGTATCAATTTCAAGACAGGGCAGGGCTTCCTGCTTTACGGCTTGGTCCACAAGCGCCCAAGTCGAAGCGTTTCTCTAGGGTGAACTGATACGCCGCCAATCCCAGAATTATAGCTTCGACGGGAACTAGCATGACAGAGAGCGCTACACCGGCCCGGCTCTGTTTGCAGAGTGTGCCGAAGTGAGGCTGCACGTTCATGGTCACGTCCTTCCAGCGACATGTCCAGCTCTGGAGTGAATCGTTAGTGGTAGAGGCATTCACCCCGTAGAAGAATGACATGGCGATGATGGCGGCGATCAGGGCGATGGCAGGGGGCACAAATGTGATTGCTGCCTTGACTGCAGCGTTTCTGCGGACCTTATTTGCATCATGACGGTTAGTTTTAGAACCAAAAAGCAAATATAACAGGAAGAGACTGGGGGTCGCCTTACAGTCGGAAGCTTGCCGGCGATCAACGAGACAAGATTGGCCGCAATAACCAGGGCACTACCGACTATCAGAGCTACGGTAGGGCGCATATCGAAGTTGGCAGGCCATAGTTGAAGCAACCAATCTTCCGGGACATAGGTAGCATGGAAAACAGCGAGGGCATCCGCCGAAACACCAAGGATTGTCAAGCCAGCTGCGAGACCGAGGACTGTGAGGCCCAGTCTAGCGCTGTCGACCAAGCGATAGATACGGAAGCTGGGATTGGTTCTAACCGACTCAACGTCTGCTTCGAAGTTGGACGCTGAGATCTCTGTCTTGGTACCGATGGACATGTTTCTGCTGGAAGACTCCATTCTGAGGATAGACCGAATATATGTATAATGACCAGAGAGGGATCAGGAGGAACAAGACTAATGGAGAATTCAAAACCCCAAGACCGGCTGGAGAGAAAAGGAAAGAGTATGAGAAGAAAGAAAAAGAAAAGAAAAAGAAAAGAAAAAGGAAGAGGCGAAGGAACCAAGCGTAGATACGAAAGAGCTTTGAATTGATATTGATTAGATCATGGGGATTTGCAACATAGATATACGAGATTGATCACAGCTTAACAAGATCCGTTAACCTTAAGCGACGAACACCCATCACAATAACAGTCAACAGACCAACCATACGAAGCCGATCAGGGTGATAGTTGGAAGCGCCTATGCAAGAATTGCAGCATAGGCGCGCTGGTTGGTGTTTGGTGTGAGAGATTGACATCGAATGCTGGGCTAGGATTGGCCAAACCTCTAACTGTAAGAGTTGAGCGTGTTGCCTCGAGCGCTTAGACAAAGATTGAGCCACTCAGAGACAAGCATTATTCCTCGAGATGGAAGATGCTTGTCACCAAGATCTATTTTGGGGTCCGTGTCAAACCGTTGGCGTGAGCGGTTATGTACGTTGATAGTATGTAGTAACTAGTTGGGACAGGAAGGCTGCAGGAACGGTCGGCCAGTGGTCATTGAGTTTATCCATCTATCAATCATTCCATTGAGAGTCAAGCAAGATACCTCATTCAATCCCCTCCCAAATCACGGTCACATGATTGATCACCTGACCAGTCTAGGGAGACGCGTTCTCCACCTCGTCCTGACAGCTTTCAACTTTCAAACGCCCCGAAGTGGATCCCGAAAATATTCGGGGCTAGACTTGGCATCGCGCTCCGAAAAAGTCAAGATGAATCAAAGTCTTCGATGTAACATTTCTTTTCAGCTTGCGGATACGGATACCGTTCCAAACCTTTATTACAAGCAGATCAGGGGAAACTTAGTCTTCGGAAACCGTTAAACTGGTCGGTCGGTCCGCTACTTGTCGGAAATGAAACCTGCTGGCTAGTTTGCTTTTGTCTGTTAATACGGATACACGCCTGCCACTCAGTCTTGCTTCGCAATCGAGGCTGACCGGTCCGTGATGTTTTAATATCGAACTGCTTCACAGTTACATAACATCCATCCTCGAACTGCCGGGCAGATCGATGCGGCCTGACCATCATCGTTCGTATGTACTGTACAAATCCTTGCGGCACAGCACAAGGATACAGACAGCCCAGCCCAGCCCAGCCCAGAGCATGACCAGAGACGACTATACTCTTCCATAATGTCTATCTATGCGTTAGGTAATCATCGCCGTTTCACGATCGATGGCTGCACTGAAGAGACAATGAACGAACTCGTCCTGAATGATGTCGATATCGTGACACAAAGGCTGATGTTGACGTTGGCATGCGCCAAGATGCTCAAGGCTTTGGGGGCTTGGAGCTCCCTCAAGCCTCAAGGCTCAACCCCCTCTAGCCCCTCCTCTATCAACAAGACCTTCTCTGGCGCTGCGAGGCGTCGCGGATGATCGACAGTAGCGTTCTCGCCGGTTGCGGTTAGAACGCCAGGACCAACAAGTGCCCGTCCTTTGCATCCATGCAAGCCGCTCCTTAGACGAGTCAATCAGAGTGGGCAATGCAGGGGAAGGGCCTGACATGATCCCTAACGTTCAGTAATCCAAAATGCGCTACCCTTGACATCCTGACATCCTCGCAAACTTAGATCTCGGATTCTGGAGAGCTGAGACAGAGACCAGCATAGAACCTTTACCTCTTGAGTACGATGCGTACATGTCATTGGCGGACTGCGAAGACTCAACTGAAAGATCCCAGCCCTAGTCTTGAGAACATTAAAACACTCATCAGCAGTTGTTAATCACCTCCCAGTGGATTGGATATGGTAGGTTGTCTTCGAAAGCCCCGCCGTCGTTTTTGGGCTCAAGACAGCTGAGTACTAGGAAGAGATGGTGGACTACATGAATTCTACACGTCGTTATGCCGACGGCAGTATGACATCTGCTGCTGGGACTATGAGCCTAATGCAATCTTTATGTCCTGCAGCTACTTAGCGCACCTCATTTCTGGGACATGATTGGAACAGAAATGACAGTTCGACAACAACAGATGCAATGCATCAAAGAGCTGAGGCTACTGCAAGACCGTTCGGCAGTCCACATAACTAAAGAGAATGTCTGGCACTTTCAAGTTTCAACGATGGCTGAATTAATTAGAGCCGGCCAAACTACCCGACGATGTGCTAGCAATGCTATGATAGTCACCTGGGATCAAGAACTTGGAACACTTGGCTTTGTATGTATGTACGTATGTACATTACATTACAGCCTTGGCCCTTGCGACCGGGAACCATGAGCGGCATGTGGATATAAACTACACAACCGTCACTTTGATGTCCCACACCGGAGAGCGCGATGAGGACGAGAACAGACAAAGAGGCGTTATCTGTGGATCAAGACACCCCTTGGGGGGAGTGTGTTTCGAACTTCGTTTCCTC
Source organism: Fusarium phyllophilum (assembly GCA_013396025.1). Classification (NCBI taxonomy): domain Eukaryota; kingdom Fungi; phylum Ascomycota; class Sordariomycetes; order Hypocreales; family Nectriaceae; genus Fusarium; species Fusarium phyllophilum. Next base: position 42,178 of record JAAOAQ010000662.1, read on the forward strand.
GAAGGAGGAAACAAGAGATCAAGACAATAAAGACGCCTTGTCTAGATCAGAGTATCATCATATGACATGAGACACGACATGAGAGATTGTTGATATCTTGGATGGGATGGGTAACTAAAGGGAGCAGGTATCGTCAGTGTCAGTGTCAGTGTCAAAGCCTAGTATTGGATATGGGTTCTGAGGGTTTGTGGCCCCTCCTTGTCATGCGTCGGATCAACGGCCATCCGCAAGTCAATAAGGGTACTACTCAACATTCGGACCAATCGCATCATGGTGTGGGCGAACTGAAAGCCATGACAGGGACCCATGATATGACCCATGTCCCCAGAGAAGAAATGACAAAGTCCAATCCTGGGGGAAAGTCTAGCTGGAAATGTTCCGGAGTCGATTGCAGCCGCCTATTGGTCAAGAAATCTACGCATGTTTCCAGGCCTTGGCTTGGTAGGGCCCTTCGCAAAAGGAACAGGAAACACAGTCTGAAAGGGGAATAAACGCTTGCGGCGTTTCGAGATCTATCACCGGCCATTTTCCTCCGTGATGGTTAAGTTTTTGGGTTCATTTTACTAGCAAGATTGCCTGCTTCTAATCCGTCCTCAGGCTCTTTTGTATTCCGTCTCTGTCATGTGCGGCTCATGCGAGACACGGGAACGGGGTAACATTTGGAGTTGCAGCCATCAATCAGTCAAAACACCATTTGTGGCGGCCTTGAATGCGGCATAGCACTCAACTTTGAGTAAAGACTCAAGTCAACCAGCACCTCTATGATCCGTATTCCATCAGATCAGAGACGTGATTGCCCAAGGGCCTGATCCTAGGCTTGGAACGGCTTAACTTGAGCTGCTGTTGAATGTGATGTGATGTTGCTTGTGCAGCCTGTGCTTCATCTTGGGCTGCAAATAATGCCAGTTAGCCCACACTACATTACATTACACTACACTACACTACATACACTTCAATGCACCCCCGGCTCTCCGGACCCGAGCAGTCGGTTCTGTCCGTGATGTGCCTGGGCTGGGCTGGGCTGCTCTCGGGGTGGCATCAGGCTGGCAGACAGAAAGGTCTGTCCTCCTGCTGTGGTCTGTCAGGTCAGGCTGAGGGGAATGGAAGCTGCCGAAGGGGGGTGCATGGATATGGAGAAGTGTTTCCGGGCTGTCAAGTGAGTGCGCTTCATCCCTTTTTCTTGTCTTCCTTTGTGACTGCTCAAGTCGAGGTGGAATCAAAGTCGTCTCTTGCACACGCCTCGAACGCAACTGGGGGTTCCTCTCCCGGCAACTTACACGCAACTTAACTTAGCCTAGAATCTTCGGACTTTGGTATCTTTTCCGTGGCTGGGTCCATTGGTCCATTGGTCCATGACCCACGGATGCTCTTAGGCTTGAGCCTTTGCCGACGGGTACGGATACAGTGAGTGAAAATCACAGTGGAAGCTTTGCTCTGGGGGGGGGGCATTCTCTCATTGTTGATTAACAAGGATCATCAACGATGTGTCCCTGGGTATGTATGTATGTCTATGTCTATGTGTGTCTGTATGAACAAGTTTGGGTCTGTCAAGGGTATGAACATGACAAGGGCATCAACAACTTGACATGGACATGGATCCTACGGTAAGAGGAGAGAGACTGGACCTTTATTAACCTAGTCAACTTTTAGTGAGGACCAAATGATTTAGGCATGGATGGGATGGGTATGGGTATGGGCGTGTGATGGTAAATTAGACAAAACACTCCCTCTCTCCCAGTCCCTCTATCGTCATTCACTCAACTTACCTTACCTATTCATCTTGTCTTGTCTTGTCTTGTCTCCCATTGTTTGTTATATTTATTATCCTTCACCTGCCCCTCAGTGTTTACGTTGTCTTTTCGAGTCTGTCTCGACTATCAGAACAGAGAAAGAAGAGTTCATTGTATTATTTGTTTTGTGTTTCTTTAACCTAGCTATAGGCCTTTTGATTCTACTCAACTCTGCTCAACTCAAAAGTTCATCACCATCGACGTCAACTACTCTCTACCACGACAATTGACGGTCTTGTGAACGTTGATTCCGCAGCGCATTGTCACCGCGCGTGTCGCCTGTGGTTTGCGATTCCAGCCACAATATTAGTTTCTGGCGCTCTTATCCTCAAACGTTTCTTACAACATGTCTTCTCATGCAATGTATGCCCCGCCATCACCTACGCCTCGCACCTTTGTAAGTCAACCAACCCATTTCTTCCCTCTCTAAAACTTCACAACAAAAGATGCCCAATTCTAACACTAACATTCTCAGCACAACTTCGAGCAACTCCCCGCAGAATTACGTGTCAAGATCTGGAATTATAACCTTCCTCCTGCGCGCCTCGTGCCCATGCAATGCGGCTCCTCATGGTCTGGCTCTTCAGGCTCCTACTCATGGTCAGGATGTACTTCTCCAGCAACTATTCCCGCCAACCTCCACGTTTGCGCCGAGTCGCGCAGTGAAGCTCTCAAGTACTACGGGCTCGGCTTTGGCTTTGCTCGTGGTCTTGGTCAGGTCTTCCTCGATCCCGATCGCGATATTCTCTACTTTGGACCTCGCGATGGTTACATGGCCGCAGACTCTCAGTTTCAAACATGCATGTCAATGTGCGATCCTGAAGAACTCGCTCTTGTGCGCCGCCTTGCTATCAACGATGCCCTATTTTGGGTTGACGCAACCTATCGCTCCATGACTGCCGCCAGTCTCACAGTCGAGTTGCTGCGTCGCATTCAGTCACGTATGCCGGGACTTGAGGAGCTTATATTCGTTCCTCGCGCAGAGGAAACACCAGAGTCTCTCTCCTACATAGAGCCAACCATGGTCTATGTCCGCATGGCCCAACAGATTGAAGTCGCCATTCAAACTCTACAGCAACAGACTCCCGGCTGGACACCGCCCAAGTGGAGGATTCTACCACTGAGTGCTTTCCAAAGCGTCGGTGCTGCTTGAGAGTAGACGTTCTTACTGAACAAGCTAATAAGATGCTTTTATGCATACCATAACTTAGCCACTGTGCACAAGAACCTGCAGAAAGCAGAGAGCGTGGGGGACGTTCAAAGGCTCAGGCTTCATTTCACCAATGAAAGACAAACGCTGAGCCTCTACGACACCCTCACCTCCAAGTGCCGCGCCCACCCACCCACCAACAGGAACAGGCTGGGTGAGGTTGTTTGAGAGAGACGCCATTATGGGCGTCATCAGTCGTTTTCACATGTGCCCAGCTCAGCTCGGCATCTCATCTGCTTATAGGCCAAGATAGCGACTGCTTTTACTTTATACCCATCCATAGTCATTTTCACATTTGGGACAAGCACTTCGGGCGGAAACAGCACCGCTAACCAATCCCACATTGTCTTCATTCTGGAAGTTGCATAGGATTTCATTATCGGTGTTGTGAACTATCAGGTCACAAAAGTGTCATTTGAAAAAGGATCTAAGTTAGTTCACAGAAGGGGGTCTTGTGGGACCATATTTGGAAAGACTCGCGGCGTCATGCGTGTCAGACTTCAACGGTGGAAATTAATTCAAATACTGCCTGCATCAATGTTTTTGTGTTATGATATTCATACAAAAGCTATGCTACAGAACGATGAGGCAATCCAACGCCAGTCCAATAATGCATGTATATCAATCAACACATCTATCATATCCTTCCACATTCGTGATTCGTTCATTCGTTCGTTTAGCACAGATACAATGCCTCCGTCTCTAAGTGCTAACTAATGCTTACTCGCAGCCTCTTCTGCGGTATCGTATACCCATCCGTATTCAGTGGTGGCGGCGACTCCTTCCGGTGCCGTATCGTGTTGCCGAGTGACGGCATGGTGTTGCGCAGTGTTACCCCGACACGGCCGGAACCCGTCTATCTTGCCTCGTCACCGCCAGTGCCCATGCCGATGCCTTTCCGCCTGCCCCTAACAAGTGCCTCGAGTGCCTTTCCCATAGCCGGCAGATCGCCGAGCATTGTGATATGGCCGCGCTCGGTACAGACACGACCGCCGCGAGCGATAGAGTAGCCTTCCGGAAGCATGGCTTCCTTGGCCAAGACAACGCCATCGCCTGGTCGGAAGAGAAGATCGTCGTAGGCATCAGAATAGCATATACCCTCGCGACCAGTGACCTGTGCTGCGTACACCGTGGGAATACTTTTGCCGTATAACACAGCGTGAGGAGGATAGGCGTTGGCTTCCTGGTGCCTTGGCGAGTGGGCCAATTCTGTGCGAAACTTGCGAGTCGCTGTAAGTGTTCGGGTGAGATAATCCAAGTAACGCTTACGCTGCAGATCTGAAGGCTTTGATTCTTCCACATTTGCACCACTTCCATTGAGCTGGGGCGCGATAGGGTTGTGATCTCGGGCAGCCGCCGTTGGCGAAGGCGGCCATTTCTCGCTCTTACTGTCAGCGCGAGTCCGTAGAGAGTTTGGGAGGAAGGACGAGAAGGAAGATGACTGAGGACGGTTGCGAGGCGGCAAAGCCGGCTGCATACACGGGCTCAGATGCCACCTGATCCATTCCTGGGGATCGTAAAAGTCGATGGGATACTCTTCTCCCGTATTCTTATCCACAAAGCAAAAACCATCCTCAGGCAGAAAGACGAAGGACGTCCGCATGCTGAAATTGACGCTTGCTGTGAGAAGCTTCTCATTCAGGAGAACTACATCACCGTGGCGAAGAGGGTTCAGGATATTGACGCAACGTTGCGGTGTGCCGCAGTACAAGACCCCTGAGAAAAGATCAGGTCTCTGGTTGACAGCATGCCGTGTGATGATACCACCCAAACTGTGAGATATGACAAGAGCTCCACGAGATCCAGCCGGTGTCCCTTCTTGATTTGAAGGGAGTTTTTGGAGGTATTCTTGTAATTTACGAGACAGTAAATGTGGGCTCAGGCGCCAGTCATAACCATAGTCCCAAATTCGTAGCTTCCCCGATCGAGCATTATCGCACGAGCGCAGTCTTTTGATAAACTTTCGAGAGACGTCGACGGGGCCGATATGTTTCAGCATACCGTCAGGCTTAATAGTCTCTTCCATTCTTTCCTCGTCCTCATCCTCTAAACCAACTTCGAGATTGACCTTTCGCATGTTGAGGCCGAGTTTCACAGGGGCCCAGACCTGTTGGTGAGGTGGCTCGGCAGATCGTAAGACGGAGCCACGATATCCGCCCATAATCACCAAGTCGCCAGTCAGAGACTCCAGGACGCGATCGAGAACAGCAGATCCATCCTTTGAGCTGACTTCGAAGTCCTTGGGGGGCTGAGCCCGAGTTGGTGACGGCTCGGGTGAGTGGAATGCACCGAGTGAATGTGTTGACTTCCGTGCTTGGCTGTAAAGCTTGGGCAGGCTAGGCATCTTGAAGTTTGGAACGTCAGGGAGGCTGTCTTTCAAGGCCATGAACCGAATATTGACCATTTCACGAACATCCTGGAATTGTTCATCGTCACCGAGAGAAGAAGTGCGAGAAAGGCTGTGATATAAGTGACTCTCATCAGAAGTGACCCGTCGAAGAACCATGGGCCGTACAGATGCAGAAGTTGCGTTAGGATTCCGAGGAGCAGAAGCGAGTCCTCGAGCCTGTTGCGGAGACGGACTAGGCCTCACTTGAGAGACACCAAGCGCATTAGAAGGAATATGAGGCGAATGCTGGCGGGTTGCTGGTGATGAGTGACTCGGGACACCTGACGTACTGGCGCTGGCTTTGTCGTGTGAGCTGGAAAAGAACGAATTCGACATCGAGGGTAACAGATGCGTCGGAGGGCTAAGAGAAGGCCATGCCTTCTGCAGTCTCCTTAGTGCTTCTTGGCCTGCCGACCTGGAACGATTTCGAGCTGGCGCTAAGGCATTTCCCAGAATACTTCCTGATGGTCTGCTTGTGGAACCTTTGGTTGTAGGCTTCGGCTGAGCCTGCCAGGGCGAAGGCAAGGCATTTCGGTGCTGCTGAGTGGGTGATAGTTTTGCGGATGGTCTCTCTGGGGCAGCAATCTGTGGTACCTGGGGTGTTGTCTCGGGCGACGACGAAAGACCAGGGCTTGTGTCACCGTGTTTATCGATGGGCACATCGAACAATCCCGCTCGACTCTTGTCTAGTGCTAAAGCTTTCTCGATGGCCGGCGTGTTTTGTGAGGTCAAATGTCTAGCAGCATCACTAAGGGCAGGTTGCAGTATTGCCTCAGCCTCATCTTGATTGCAAATGATTGAGTCATCATCATCCTGAATATCTGGACTTGGAATATCAGGTAGAGGTTCATTCGTCGGTTTCGTTGCCATGGCTCACTTGATTGAGCCCAGTTACAAACAACCCTCAGCCTGACACCACCAGAGGACGAGAACGGGAGTTTGGGTTGAACGGCGGCCTTGTGAAAAGGACCGAAGTCTGTGTGTATGTTGAACAGGCGACTTTGCGGGCAAGACGTGACACTAGGAGAAGAGATTGTTTAAGGAAGGTAAAGCGAAGAATTATCAGGCATGGCAGCTGTGCGGTTCTTGTTTGTTCCTCGGCCTAAACCAAATCACAGAGACGGAGAAGACAGACAGACAGACAGACAGACGGTGGAGCTAGGCCAGAGGGAAATCAGAAAGGAATCACTCAATCTGTCCAACAATGCGGCTGTGTGTGCTGATCCGGGAAGGCCGGGTGTGGATGGATCCACGATTGATGGTTGGTGTTTAGGTAGATGCCGTTTATTCTCTTTCGTTCTCGTATCAACTGTTTTGGGCGGGTGAGTTATTATTGACCTTAAAAAGAAAGAAGGAAGTCGGCCTCTGAAGTATCAATTCTGGATGGTTCTAATGAAAGCTCCCAAGCATTGGCCCTGATCATCGTTGGTTTAATGAGGTCATGGTGTATGGGATTAAATGAACCGCGGATTCTGGGCCAATTACGGGCCGACAAGCTGTTTTCTGGGGAATTGATCAACAGGTCATAGGGCGAAGTGAAGGCTGAGGCTGATGATGGTCAATTGCGTAATCGTAGGTGGTCGTTATTGATGCTAGGGATAGGTAATGATACAATTAGAACTGATCAACTCTTGGTGTTATACATCCATTAATGGGCTTTAGGTGCTTTCTTACAACTCCCGAATGGCATGAACCAATCTAGGATGAAAGCTCTTATTCGGGAAGGAGCCAAGACATTAGACTAAGATTCAACACGCACGAGGCAGGAGACATCCACTTGTTCATGTGATAATGGAGCCTCAACTTATGGACCCTTGATTCTATCGTGAGACTCGACATTTACATGTGAAAGATGATAAGAGATACCTATGTACCTAGACAATACTTGTAGAATCGGAAGATGCTTTAGGTTAGTAATTCTACAGAAAGTCACTATCGGAGTTGACAACTGTTACCGATCGGAAGGAACTGTTCCTTGCAGCTGTCCCGGTGGGTACCATCACAGTACCAAGAACTTCTACGTAGTAGTAGCATTGATATGCCAGCACAGCCTTGAGGATTCAAAGGGAATGAAGATCTCAGAGCGAAAGAGAGCGGATCTCTTCAAGAAGCCTCAGCCTTGGTCGTTTCGATACTTTGTTCAATCTCAATGTACCTACTAATACACCTTGTGCAATTAATTTAATATCAGTCATGCTAAACTCAGTAGCCACATCTTCGCTGTATTCTCAACGTCATCCACCGACTTTCTTCCCCTCGTGCTGTAGCCCCACTCGGCCCCGGTCAACGGCGCCGACACGGCCCGGGCGCAACGGAGGTATTACCAAGATTTAATCGGATCGTTATGTCATGACCTCAAACCAGACGATTCTGTCCTTCAGTGAAGCAAAGCTATCATTGATCATCATCAGAGCCACTACCAGCTCTTGATACCTGCCGGACCTTCACAATGTCAACTCTCGAACCCCGACCTCCGTACTCAGAAGCTGAGATCAAGAACCTTTATCCGCCTCAACTACGTCTGCAACTCGTCCAAATTCTTCTCCGTCATGGCGAACGCACTCCTATCACCGCTCGCTTCACTTCTGCAGGCCTTGCGCCTTTCTGGCCATACTGCTCTGCCGCTCGTCGTTTAACCAGCGTCATTCTCGATCTTTCTGTCACCGACCCCCATGTCGATCCCGCCGACAACCCAGGCCTTACTGCTCTTGAGTGGAAGCGCCGACTCGAGACCTTTGGGCCTGATGATGCGCCTATCTTAGCCACTGGTCGCAATGGCGAGCTTGATGCTATCTGCGATATGGGCATGTTGACCGATCGTGGACGAGAAACAACGTATGATCTTGGCCAGCGTCTGCGCCATCTCTACGTCGATCAGCTTCGTTTCTTGCCGGAAAAACTCGCTGTTGACACTGACACAGCAGCCATCTACCTCCGCGCTACACCTATACCCCGCGCTCTTGAGTCTCTTCAGCAAGCTTTCTACGGTCTCTATCCTCCCTCAGCTGGCGCCTCTAGCCTTCATCCTCCCACAATCCTTACTCGATCACCTGCCGACGAAACCCTCTTCCCCAATGATGGCAACTGTCGACGCTTCGCTGCTCTCGCACGGGCTTTTGCTCAGCGCTGCGCCGAGCGCTGGAACGACTCCGACGAGATGGCATATTTGACAAAACGCCTCGGTCGCTGGATGCCTGAGGAACACCCATACGTTGCCGTGGACTCTCGGCCTCGCCTTAGTGGCATTATGGACACTATCAATGCTACAAAGGCCCACGGTCAAGCCACTCGGTTACCTAAAGAGTTTTACGACCCAGAAGTCAAGCGAATTATTGAGAAGATCGGAGTTGAGGAGTGGTATGCTGGATACAAAGAGAGTGAGGAGTACCGCACTCTAGGTATCGGTGGACTTCTCGGAGACGTTGTCTCTCGTATGGTCGGTAGTGCTGAGCATTCTACTACTGATGGCGAGTATGAGCTGGCTCTCAACAAGAAGGTATCTGCTACTACACCACAACCTGTACGATTTGGAATGAGTGGTTGTCACGATACCACTCTTGCTGCCACACTCGCCAGCCTCGGTGCCTTCAACGAAGAGGCCTGGCCGCCTTTCACAAGTCACGTTGCGATTGAACTATTCCGCCACGTCAATGCAGGCGCTACACCTCCCCCTGAAGCTCCTAAGCCCACTGGCTTCCTGTCTTTTTTCGGCCTGGGTAGTAAAGGAGCCCCCCATGCTGGACTGCCACCCCCAGGCATCGGTCGGAAGAAGACCCCAGACCTGACAGAGACCGAAAAAGAGCGCCTGAAGGGTTACTATGTCCGCCTGCGCTACAATGACCGCCCGGTGACTATCCCTGGCTGTGCGCCAGTAGGCAAGCATCTTGATGGCGATGAGTCCTTTTGCACATTGGTAAGCTCTAACACTCTTCCCCTTACCAAATCTGGAACCGAGACTGGTATCGTGCGTTACTTACCCTTCAACAGGAAGCCTTCAAGGAGATCGTGGATAAGTTCACGCCCATAAACTGGAAACAACAGTGCCGCGCCAACGTAAGGGATCCAGCCTTTCCCTCTAAGTTCGAGCCATCGGGATATTAATTGTGAAAATCATCTGCAAGCACATGGGAGGTAACCAAGATCCTCTAATATTTAACACCACCCCAGTCCTGGAGACTGCGTGCATTTACCATTTAGCTCTAATCATATTCTGCTCTCATCGACCTCAGGACCTCAAACCAGCAGCTATAAACGAATGAGGTACATACATAAGACACCACCCATGTAGAAGAACTGAACAGTCACAAACATAAATAGACATATTGTTAAGTGATCATATGATCTGCGTTCAAGACTGTAGTGCCTAACCTAACCTAAGACTCCGTTATAGACATAAACGCAGGTGATATATCCTCTCATCCATCCATCCCATGCTGAATCCTCTCCAGTTCAAACAGCGTCTCGTCTCAACCATGAGCGCTCCCATCTTTCACAAAGGGGGCGTATTAATCACAAATCCCATTTCTTCCGAATGCTCTCTTCCTCTCATGAGCAAAACATCAAAAATCGAGACCAACTTGCAATACAAAAAAAGGTACACCGAAGGGGTAAATTATCAAGAAAAAGGGAAATCAAAGAATGAAGGTCTGTAAAGCCCCAAGAATCAAGGACATGACGCCACAAGCGACGTCGATTACAACGTTTAAGCAAGTTTTTCGTTCAATCTCGCTCGTGATGAGAATGAAAGCATAAAGATGCACAAGCGTCATTAGTTTGCAACTTCCTCCTCAACCCAACCGTTCAGGCCTCCTTGAATAGCAAGGCCAAATCCAGAGCCCATACCGCCATAGCTTGCCTGGTAATGATGACCTCGTCGTTGCTCGGTCTCAGCTCCAGGAATACCATTGGAGGCATTTCCACCATTCTCGAATCCCGGAGCCAGTACAGGAAGACTGACCGCCCTGCTATGCTGACCTCGACCTGGTGCTAGCAAGCCACCAATCGTAGTAGCACCTGGTGCAGCACTGTTGGCCGGGTATCCATTCGAAATGCTCGCTGACTGTCCATGGCCGGAAACAGGCACTTGCTGGGACATGGCGAGATCGAGATCGCTAGGAGATGGCTGGGCGGTACCAAACAGGGCATTTTGTTGAGCAGCGATCTGCTGTTGCTGATGATGTTGTTGCTGCTGGGCCTGGTGAGAGACCTGGTTCAAATACATCGTCAAAGGGTTGCTGTTGGCATTGAAGAGAGCAGCTGATTGCTGGGGAGTGTTGCCGTTTGTCGGAGAACCACTGTTCTGAGAGCCGTTAGGTGGGGGAGAAGACACGCCATCGCCACGAGGAGACTGCGACTGCTGCATCTGACGAGGAGGGTTACCGCAACGATCTTTGCCAAAGTTGACCTTGAACTTCCTGTAGTCGTCTCGGCCTCGGATGGCCTCAATCGCCTTGATGGCGTTGGCGATGTTGGTGAAGTTTACAAAAGCACAGCTCTTCTCACGCAAAGTGTTGACAAGCTCAATCTCACCATACTCGGAAAAGTCCTGTCGTAGACGCTCCTCGGTCCAGGTTTCGTCAAGATTACCAATGTAGACGTTTCGGGAAGCACCACCGCTCACAGCCAGAGCGATGGCAGGAGGAAGAGCTCCGGAGTGCTTGCCCCAGCCAATCTTGAGGCGTCGGTTATGGATCATGAGGCCCTGAATGTTACTCAGAGCATAAAACGAAGCGGCAGCGGTGGGATCGATGAAGGTAACGAAGCAAATGTGCTTGTCGGGAATGTAACGGATATGGTGAAGGAGTCCTCCACGAACCACATTGCAAATCTCCTCAATGGTCGTCTCAGGGTGGATGTTGCCAAGATAGATGGTTCGGTTACCGAGGTTATTGATACCTCCAGCAGTCGTAGCGACGGCAGCTGCAGCAACGGATTGCTGGGCCAAAGCATTCGAGATCAAGTCACGGTCGGCACCTGTGAGCATGTGGGCGTATCCAGGGGCAATGCCCAGGTACTGAGCAGCATTTTGCTGTTGAGTCTTGGAAACATAGGCACAACGGTCTTTTCCGTAGTAGACACGGCGAGGGGCCTGCCACTTGGGCTCTTGAGGAAGCTGGGAGACAGCCTTGATAGCGTTGGCAATCGAGAGGTAGTGGACAAACGCAATGCTCTTCTCGCGGACGATCTTGATTGTGTCAATGGCACCAAACTTACCAAGGTCCTCGCGCAGTTCCTCCTCGCTAACTTCCTCGGGCAGATTGCCCAAGTACACGTTTCGTGAAGCTCCAGATTGTTGGACAGCCAGCGCAACAGAGGTCGGGACCTGGGAAGGCTTGCCCCATCCAATCTTGATGTCCTGGCCCTTGATGCAGAGCTTTTTCAAGATGGCATCGGAATGGAAGTGAGTGGCGGAGCTAGCGTCAAGGAACGAGATGAAAGCACAGTTCTTGTCGGGCAGAAGACGGACTGACTCGATTTGACCACTTCGAACATGACCAAGAATCTCCTCAGCCACAGTGTCCGGAGGGATGTTACCAAGGTAAACAGTTCGGCTGGTTCCTGTAACAACACCGGATCCCATTGAGACGGGAGAGGTAGGAGGCAGAGGTACCTGCATACCGAAACCGCCAGTAGGGGACTGGGGAGGGTAAAATTGAGGGGCACCATAAGTGGACGGAGACACTATTCCCTGGTATGACTGAGGAGAAATGGTCTGCTGCACAGGGCTGGAGATACCATTCTGCTGCTGATTGTTTCCCTGCTGTTGCTGAAATCCGGGGATGCTCTGAAACTGAGGGCTGGCAAAAGCAGCCGGTGTACCGGGCTGGAAAGGGCTGCCGAGAAGCAGCTGAGAAGGCAAAAGGGGGGTAAACTGCATATCAAATGCAGTCCCCGGGGTAGCCATGTCCACTCCATTGTTCGAAGTCTGCTGGACCATAGGCTGGGGCTGGGTGTTGATCGAAGGAATGTTGCCTCGTCGAGGATGTCGGTCGGCGAAGCCAGAGATGTTGGAGTTAAAGGCGCCATGAGAGAAACCAGTATCGCTGTTGGAGGGCTTGGAGGCATGTCCGAAGCGGTTGGCAGGGCCATTAGGGGCACCCTGGCCAACGGGTCCATTTAGGTCTTGCATACCGAGCAGATGAGGGGGGACGAGTGAGTCCCGCCCGACGTGCGACAGTACAGCCGTTTTGAAGAACTGGTTGTGCCCGAGTAAGGCACGGAGAGAGCTGTGAAGTTGGGGGAGGATTCGACTGAAGAATTTCAGACGTTCCAAGTCTCAAGTTCACTGAAAGAAGAGCTGATTTTTCAGGAAATCGGTCAAATCAAGAGAATCCAACGAGTCAAAGCAGGCCGTATAACAATGCAAAAGCAACTAGTTATGCAGAATAAAGTCGATAAAATCGAGTATTATGAAGCAGATTGACTTATTCGAAGGAGAATAAGTCAAGGCAGCCCTGTAAAATGAAAAAGGTCGTTCCAGGAAGCGACCGTTTAGTATATATGGTGATCGAATTTGAAAGACTTTCGGCCGAATCGAAACAGTAGGGTTTGGTGAGGCTGAAGATGCAAAATAATGGTAATCGGTTGCAAGAGCGAGTGTATCGAAATGTCGAACGAGAAACGTAAAGCACGAGTGTGCGTAGCTTTGCCGAGCTGAGGATGATATCCAGGGACAAAGTGAGCTGAGCAGGTAAAAGTATTAATAAAGCAATATGGCCGAAACGAGTGTCGACGAAGCCGAAAAGTGTAGTCTCAACAGAAGGAAGAAGAACGGCACTGCATCTGCCAAGGAGCAATCAATGAAAGCCCCAGACAGTGAGTGAGTATGAGAGACGAGACTTGACGAAGAAGAGAAGAGACAAAAGTCGGCGTCGATGAGAGGACGGCACAAATGTGGAGGGAAGAAGGAGTCAAAGGAGGGAGGGAGAGGGATGAATTTCGATGCCGTCTAGGTTGACCTCCAAAAAATCAGGGACCAGGAAACACAGGGGGTGTGTTGGGTGAGCCTCAGGCCGACAAGTAATGCAATAGAAGCTCAAGTGATTAGCTGTGGGCGGTAGCCATAGCCTGTAGGCCAGTCCAGTAGGTTGGAAATAATGCAAGGTAATAATGCTCAAATGAGCAAAGAGGCGCCAGGGAGGGAGAGAAAAAAGGCCAGACAAACCTGGTAGGGAATGAGGTGGAGGAGGGT